>CM067109.1:46067834-46148300 GCA_034008185.1 Gorsachius magnificus | reverse complement strand
GGTGTCTAGTTTCTGCTGCTTCAGCCTGGGTCCTCTGCGTTAAACGTGGCCAGGCTCTCACCGGCAGTGGGGTGACCAAGACATGGGAGAGAGAAGTAGGGCTACTCAGCAGCAGCCACTTCTTTCTTTGGGATGCATTATCCCTAGGCACATTCATAATGAGATATCCATGTGCCCAAGCACATGTCCCGGACACGTCTAATTTCCAGCAGACTGTAGAGGGGTGCTGCACATCTAGCACATTGTAGAAGAGGTGAGTTCAGGTCTTGCCTGTGCTTCTTGAACTCTGCAGTATCACGAGCCCTGGGACTGAGGGGAATGTGCATGTACTGGTAATGTGTAAAAGGCGAACGTCTTTTGGTTTACTGGCAAATAGCTCCTCTTAGCTGACTGCAGGGCTGCAGATGTCTCCAAACAATCCCCTTATCCGAAGGAAGAGCTCTGAAATCAAGTGATATGGCTAGACTTGCTCTGCTGATGCCTGCCAAGTGCCTCAATAGCAACATGTTTTCTAGCAAAAATGTGACTCCAAATGGCAGCTCCAAAGATGCTACAGAAAGCTTACGCTCCAGTAGTTGATGTTGGTGGTTTCGAACTTCCGTGCCAGGGCTTGCTGGGTGCCCCCCAGAAGGGAGATGAACAGAAAGACTCAGTGATCTTAAGTATGAAAAAACCTCTTTTTCTATCACAATCCGTCTCCTGCTCCTTTACAACAATGTATCACGCCCTCTCCAGTGCAGCTGTGCTGAACAGTGTCAGGAATGACTGAGAAATAAGTATGTCCCAGGTCCCAGTGGAAAGCTGAGGGGCATCAGCCCACCCTCTGAGCAGAAATCCCACCAGAAGTGGGGTCATCTGGAGGGAGAGCGGCGGTTCCCAGTTAGCTCAGTCCATAAGCAAGGCATTGGAAGTGCTGAGTCAGGTAGGGCACGAGGGGACTCTGCACTTGCACTAGCCACCCATTTAAGAAAACCTGTGGAGGCTCAACAGAAAGCAGTTCTTACCAACAACTTGACTAAGGACAAGTCACAGAGCTCCTCCACCCAATATAGCAGGAGACAAAAGACATAAACAGTGGATAGTAACGAACAAAACACTTCCCTTGAACACTGAAGAAGGGGTTAATCCCCAACATAACACCCAATTCATCATTCAGAAACACAATTCTTCTGGGGAAAATAATCTGCGTTAAAAAAAAGAAGTGGCCCGAGAATGTCTGAAGCTTCACAAATGCAGTGTTGAGAGGATGGATCTGCCCAACAGACTGTACTACTGTTTCCTGCCTCTCTGGCTGGGTTTTGGGTGTCAGGCAGTTAGAAGATTGTACATTTCTTGGGAGATGTTTCTCCCCCAGACAACAAAAACATGTCCCGTGGCATAGATAAAGGAATGTCTCCCTTGAGAAGTACATAGTTTGAAACTCAGCTGACCAGAGAGAAGCTTATGATGGAGAAAAGATACGAAGGATAAAAGAGGAAATGGAGGTCAAAATTAATGCTATTTTTCCTTTGCTTTTCCTTGCAAAAGAAATCCAGGAAAAAACAGGCTGCTGTGCATAACGTAAGTTGGGGAGAGAAAGCAAAGGTGGGATCCCTGCATTTTTGTCCCCTATGCATGATACACGCAAGAGGCAGGATATAGTTGTAGATACATCCCTTGTATCTGAGCTGAAGACCTCCTGTTTGAGTGCACGGGCCCTCACCCTTAATATGAACACGGGCAACTGCTTAAAAGAAGGCAAAAAGCCATCTTCCAACAACTTCTTATGGGGCATTTGCTTTCATTTCATAATGAACTAATGGCAAACTAGCAACATGGCGGGGTGGGGTGGGGGTGGGTGGGGAGAAATACTATGGGTTCACTAGCCCGTTCTGATCAAGTCATGGAGCGCAGAAAGAAATCCTCTGCTGCTTCCATAATACCGTACACAGGGGAGGAAGGAATGTGGCTGAACGACCAGCCACGCCATTTACTGCTCACTTCATTTCAAGCCCACTGCTGCTGCAGCCTCTCCTGGGTGCTAACAGCAGGAATGAAGTCAGATAGGACATTTCTAGATATTGCAAGTGAAGTATCTTGATTTGTTTCTGTTGAGATTTCCTTCACACCCACTGCTAAGCCGTTAAGAAGCAGTGATTAATCCAGTGAAGGGATGAGGAGAAAACATAATACCGTTTTCTCTTCCTTTTTTTGGCCCTTTTAAGAAAGTGAATAATACATCTTTGAATAGTCAGAAATAGTATTTTTCTTCCTGATGAAAAATCTCCAGGACAAAAGATTAATATGAAGATTGATAGCTTCAAGCATTTTTATATTACCTGTCACTGACCAATGGATGGGATATATTCCCCTCATGAGCTAGGGCCTGCTGAGGAGTTACCAGATAAGCTTACAAGAGCATAAGACTATGCTCTACAAATGACTTTATGAGTACAATGGTCCCTCCTGACCTAAAATGCTTTGGTAAACTCATCATTCACCTCCACTGAAACAACCATTTACCATTTCCATTATCTAGTTCAGAGGAACCTTTGGAGAACTAATTACCTCACTAAAAAGCAGGTGGCCACTTTGGCTTGTCACTTGTCCAAACATGACGGCAGGATTTAGTGGAAGATGGTCCTACTATATCTCATACACATCCCTCCATGCTCTCATACTCTAAGTGACACAGGGAGACAGACAGGACGGTGCTTTTAGCACACAGAAGAGGGGGGAATCTGACAACTTGTATCTAGTTTAGTCATGCTTTGGGAACTTCCAGATTTGCTGTAATTATTTGCACAGGGAGGTATGTGTATTAAATAAGCACAAACTTTAAGGACAAAATTAAATTATGCTAACAGAAATCAAGAAGTTTGACTGATATATTTCTATTTATTTTGTCCCCTTGCATACAACTCATCTTAGTTACTCATTGTCTCTGCTGCTCTCAACTTTGAAAGTACAGCTCCTATTCCCTTCTAAACTGAAAACATACTCCTTGTATAAGATCACAAAGGAGTTCAAAAATGTCAGTTGCTTTTTTTTATGACGTTTTCTGCAGTTGTACATAATTGTTGATTACTACACTAAAATAGCTGAGAATCAAGAAAAGATTAGGTAGTAAAGAGAAAAACATCAATTAACAATGTGTACGATGTTTCAGAAATGTTCTTGCACCTGCTTCTCATTTGTCCTCAGCTGAGAAACAAAAGACAGCTTTATCATTATTATTGTTACTATTATTGTTGTTGCTATTGCTTATTACTGCCTTTGCCAAAAAGAAAAGCCACACTTCATCAAGCGACTAGACTCCCCCAGCCTGGGCAGGGTTAGCTTCGCTTTCAACTTCTTCAGTCATCATTAGCTCTGAAAATGTCACGTCCCATTTGTGCAAAGCAAGCCTCACAAGCTGGTGTTGCAAGGGAACAGCTTGAAGAAGCTGGACTCTAAAATCAAACTGTTTACTTTGCACTGCCTCAGCATCACTTATCTTTCTTTTCAGGAGACAAATTCAGAGTGGCATCGTCCTCGCGCCAAAATGGCAACCAAAAACTGCTTGGCGCAGGCTCGGAGCAGCTGGCGGAAAGAAGGCGTTATCATCATCAGTGGAGAATGCTCAGTCACAAAGATTTTGCTGCTCGGCTGCTGACAGCCTGAGAACACTCAACAGCAGCGTTTCGCAAACTGGGACCAGCTTCCTGAGAGAGGCTGGAGTCCTGCTAGAAGCACCAAACAACAGGCCAGAGGCAATCGAACACAGCTGGCCAAGGCTTGCTCTGGTTAAGGCTTGACAGGACTACAGGTCTTGTGCTAAATACCGTGTCGTGCACCTCTTTTTTGCTGGTCCTAAGGAAGAATGAAGATATCCTCAGGCTTAGACACAAAATGCAGATGCCTAATTTAATCCAGTGCAAAGCAGTTTGGTAGCCTTCAACGAGAACTGTTCAGCCCCTCCCTGCAGGGGTCCCTGACCGACTTCCCAGGAGTCAGTTTTATCCTGTATCCTCTCATCTGTGAATAAGAGCAAAACAAGGTGCCCCCCTCCCCTTTATTTTTAATACCGTATCTCCTTCAACCACTTCTGCTACAGTTTACAGGAACAATGAATATGCACAGGAAGGACATAAAGTAGAATAAGATGCTTCTTCTGCAATATGTTATTATTTGTAATTCACTTTTAATTCCAACACAGACCATAATTTTTACTTTTTTTTTTCCAAATTAAAATAGGGGAGGAGAAAGATCATTAACAGTGTAAAGATCATGATCTTGGTATTTTTTTCTTTTTTTCCCTGAGGGCAAAAAAGAAAAGGCAAACTTCATGCAGCCACTAAAGCATGGATAGTTGGCAAAAACTGAATTTTAAGTGATAAGGGAGAAACAATTATCCAATTCACTGTTGAGTCTGGTGCACAGGCAAGAGGAGGCCAAAAGGTCACTCACAAACCGCTAAACATGCCAGACGATAAGCAAGAACAATTCCTTCTTGTGGGCTTGACATGGAAACCAGGTTTCTAAGGCTCCTTGGTTTGTTACCTCTCTCTCAAAAGCAAGAAAAAAAATATTCCTGACCTATATTTAATAGGCTGAATACTGACGCTTGTCTCGCATTCCACAGAAAATGCTCCTTACCTCTCTTCCACCCTCTACCAAGCTGGCTGGTATACTAGGAATTGGCTGCACGCTGTTCCCCAGATCTTCACTCACGTTTACAGGGAAGCAAACCCACCGATCCCGTTCTTCTTGCTTGTTTTGATTTGGTTCAAAATAAGGGTTGTGTTATTCCTGCCCCTTCCCTGAGCTCCTGCCCTTCATCCTGCCAAACCCAAAACTCACAGCTTGCTCTGGCTTCGGCGGAGCCGCAAAGGCTTTGCGGTGCCTATACAAAACCAAACATGATTTGCTCATTAAAGGTAAGCTTTTGGGGATGTGCCCCATGTACTGACCTCCACCAATGGCCTGGGTTTGCGCTCCACTGCAAACCTGAAGTGGCAGAGTTCACAGTAGCTGGTGTTTGAAGACGACAGCCAGTGCTCCAGGCAGCTGCGGTGAATAGTCCCCAGGGTCCCTGTACATTCACAGGGGGAAAGCAGGTCTTCCTGACTGCTGCCCTCGTGGCAGATCCTGCACATCGGCCGGTCGTTGAATGGGCTGCTGGAGGAGGAGAGAAAATTGCTGGTCAGTATACAGAGTTGCGATCTAGCCCCTCTCTCTTTCGCTCTGCGTGTCACGAATTAACAATGTGGGAAGCATTCGCAGCTTGTGTACTTTGCTCTGTAGTTAGTACACCACACTGCCGGGCTAATGGCTGCTGGCGCTCTGGTATTCTTGTTTAAAATACCTCTTCCATTGTGGGGTGGGGGGGAAGCAGAGAGTGAAAAAGCATCAGAGTGGCAGGTGTGAGACAGATGACCGAGTGCTTCTGTACCTTTGCATCTACCACCCATTCACAGTGCAGAGGAGCAGCCGCTTCAAGAAATCCCTGAAAGAAAACCTGCCTCAGCTGGGCACCTCTTATCCTAGTGATGATCCACGCCATCGCTCCTGACCTGCAGGGTAGCACCTCCAACGCTAGTGATCATCCCCTGAGCTACAGGGTAAAGCTGTTTTCAGCGATAAACAGCAAAGAACTCCTGGACCTGACACAGCAGCACCTTGTCCTGTAGCGGTGGGAAGGCAGGACCGCAGCTTCAGGCAGACACGTGCAGGCAGGAGGCTCCGGTCCCTGGGGAGCGTCTCCCTCTCTTTGGGACAGTGCCCCACAAGCACCTCAAGGAGTGATATTAATGGCACTGAAAAGGAGGTCTGTGCCAAATGCATCCCTCCTGCATCGCTGCCCGTGGCGATTTCTCCTGCGTTGCCTCCCTCAAAGCACCCACCTTCCTGGTGGCAGGGTGCTAATGTGCAAAGGGGGGGATGGGTGCTCCTCCTGCCAGTGAAAGCCTAAAGACTATGATTTTAACTACTGACATGCTCCGTTTTTGAGGAATCTTTTGGGAAAGGGGAAGGCAGTCGCGTGGCTTCCTGGGGTACTCAGGCTCAGCGCAGCGGGAGGAAAGCACTTCACTCAGCCCCCCCAACTGCCAAGGCCGAGAAGGTTGATCTCTTGGCTGGGGTCTTGGAACCAAAAACTCTCCCCACCACACACACCACCTCAGGTGATCTCCTCAGAAAAGCAGGTTTTGTCACTGTCGCTGACAACACTTCGTTGGGCGATAGCGTACGGTGGCACACAGCTGTTCCCTCTGTCCCTTTTCTGGCTTTTTGCAGGCTGCCCCAGGTAGACCTCCCCCAAGTGCAACTGCAGGCAAGGGTAGAGAAACCAGCCTGCTCCTTTCAATCTGCCTAGTAAATGTAGTAGTATGAAGTTGTACTCAATGCTCTGCACACACACCTGAGCTGTGCAAAATGCACAGGGTTTAAAAAAGTTGTTATAAGCAAAGGCGAAAAGGCCCTTTCGGGCTGTCACATTGCACACGCAGCAGCAGTTAGTAATTTCACTCTTCATATGAGTGCAGTGGATTGGATTATCTTTGCTGTTTTGTGAAAATTCAGGGCTACTTCAAGACCCATGCAGTCTTGCCAGCTTCACACCAGTGAGGTGGAAGTTGATTTTCACCCAACTATTAAGCCTGCATATGGCCAAATTCTTAGGCATCCTCTTTCTTGCTTCTAATGAAAACAAAGCCAACCTGAAGCAGGCTAGTGTTTCAAAGGGTACAGGTTAAATGTGTATTTCACCACTAATCTGCCATTCTAAACCAGCAGCCGAAAGAGCCACTCTCCATCACTTGGATGACTGCTGAAGCAGCAACACTCATGCATGCACCTCCGCTAGAAATAGCTTGTCTGGCCGCCCAGCGCACCGGCTCGGGGAGCGTGGAGGAAACGCGCCGCAGAAGTGCTGGTGGCAGGACGCAGGCTAAACACAGCACCCCGTGCCAGCCAGCGCCTGCCGAAGCCTCCCATTACGCATCAGGGCAACTGACTGCAACGGGCACACTTGAGCAGCAGCATCCTCAGACACCTTGCTTCCCCCTTCTTCACTGAGCATACTGGTGAGGGCTTGATTACATATGTAGCATAACCATTATGAAGGTAGGACGAGGGTTCAGTTACACCTGGTAATTACACCGTGGTGAGCCTTCATGAAGCATACCACCGCCATCTTCCCTTCAAGCACCCATGGGACTTGTGGGTGGCAGCTGGGGAGGCTGCGCTGGAGCCCAGCAGGGAATGGGCATGTCCCGTCCCGCCACCCTTCACGTACCTCTGCGTGGTGAGCGTCCGCACGACGGAGGAGAGCAGCTGCCCATCTTTGGCCGACACCTGCATGACATACTGCGGGCAGCTGCTGGCTGGGCCGCCGCCGCTGCCACCGGGCAGGCTCTTGCCGTCGGGTGCCGGCGGCCGTGGGCGCTCTGGCGGGGGTCCTGGCAGGTGACTGCAGCGGCTCGTCCTCATGGCGGCGGGTGGCAGGTCCCCATCTAGGAAAGGAGGCAGGACAGGGCACTGGGGTGGGTGGAAAGGGGCACATCCCTCCCTGTCTGCAACTCCGCCGCCCTGATCGACACCAGGCGCAAGAGAAGGCATCCCCCCGTGCCTCATCTCCGCCCTCCGAAACCCACTCAGCAGGGAGAGGAAGCTTACAACGCTGTGTGTCATGGAAAAAGTCTGTGTGTCTCAGAAACAGCAAGCCAGGGCTCTGTGCTGCTTTCTTTTTTTTTTCTTTGCAGACTCCTGAAGTCACAAGTGGAAAGACTGAACGCTCTTGTCTCCCCACTCCCTCAAATGCTGCGAAGGAATATACAAATATACAATCTTTACCTTGTGTGCTTTTAAAGGCTGCCCCTGTCTACCAAAGCAGAAAGTTATGTATTGGAGGAGAAAAGCAGCCGATCAGCTCCAAACCCCCTGTGAAAGCACTCCACTGTTACTAAGGGCCTTCCATCACCAACCCATAGCAGAGCATGTACCCAGCAAATAATCCTATACAGGGCTTTTGGCACGCAGACCTGCTTAATAACAGCCTGCATGCAGTAATAATTTATGCCACAAGGTGAGGTAGAAATCACAGCTTGCCTGTGCCTTTCTTCTCTGCTTTGCTCTTTCTCCCATCCTTTTAGAGTGTATTTTGTATGATGCTTTCAACCGTGGTAATGCGAAGCAAGGGTTATGCTGGCAACAAAGAGCCTGGGAGCATGAATTCCTGCTCCGTTCATATGATGCTCCTTGCTGGGTGTGGCTGTGGGCGAGAGGAGGCTGCGTGGTTCAACAGGCAGAACACCAGGCTATGTGCCTGCAGCCTTGCTCCCCAGGTCGGTCACCAACAGCATAGGTACAGGGTGGATTAATCCCTCTGCAAAAGGAGGGAAAGGCTTCCTAGCACACCTTGAGACACTTGGCTACAGTCACAGGTGAATGCTACAGGTTACTACTATGATATTCACATGTTGAAATCAGGGACGCGTGTCTGCACTGCATTAGACCCTCAAAGAAGTGTTTTGCATCAGACACCACTGTTACTTGTACAGTACCAGTACGGCAGCAGGAACCAGTCTCCTTAAAAAGAAAACATTAATCCACTCCTTTAAACAGAGATACTTCTCTGGGTTTAAGAAGAGATCTTGTAACGTGATTTCATTGGATTTGAGCAAATGGCAGTGCTAACATTCTGAAGTCCCCTGAACGGACATCTCCAGCAGTAAGACTTTGTGCCGTTATGAGGATGCGATGGGGCTGCTGGACCACTAGTACCATGCAGGTTTTCACAGAGGGACTTATATTCTTAGAAAGGCATCTAAAACGGGAAAATGCTTGGCAAAGTGTTTGCTTTAGAGGATTATTTCAGCTATTTTCAGACCATGCATACCCCAGAGAGTGAAATGGAGGCTGATGAGACAGCTTACAGGAGATATAGTGTCCAGAGAATGGGGAAGGAAATCAGACTCTGGCCCTCATTTACAATGAAAATGAAGCAAATGGATGATTTCAAAACCATTAACACATAAAAGATGCAGGCTTTTTAAGAGAATAAGTGCCATGGATTCTCCAAGGAGACCACAGTATCAGCAACATTTTAGTTTTAAAATCCATGCTGAGACTGTTTAACAAGAATATTCAGCAGCTGAGTAGCTGCTTCATTAAACTTAAAAAGCCTAGGCAGTACCATGCTTACAGGCCCGTGCTAGAGAATTATATATTTCTTTTCTGGTTGCTTCACTGACCTCGTTAAGCAGAACAGCGGGTTTATTGTTGCGTATAAAGTGACCATCCAGGCCTTTACAAACACATCCATCAGCCACTTGGTGAGTTCAGAGCATTTGCTGAAGTATCAGATGATGCAACGAAATGCAAAGCTTTAAAGCACACCAGAAATAATGTAACTATATCCCAGCAATTATGCTAATCCAAATGTCTGCGTACAGTACCTCATTGATATCCCACTTTGGCACAGCAAATACATGTAACCCCTTTCTATCTCTTTTTTTTAAAGAAAGGTCGAAGTTACGACATAATTTCCTGATTTCAGAAGAATCATTTTCACACAAAATCAGTGTATGTGCATGAGAGTAACATAATTATAGAATAAAATAATATGTGCTTTAATACGGAACCCTATGGTAAATAACGAAGATTAACCGTCCTGAGAAGCACAGAGATCCTAAGCAAGTCTCAAGTCAAAGCTGACATTAAGGAACTGTAAATCTTAATGTCCAGAAAACCCCAAAGTCAGTATTTACCCATATGTATGTATTATGTTCTACCAGAATGTTTTTCACCTGAAAGAGGTGGAAATTTGTTACAAATATCTTAACAGAAGAGAAAAAATGAAAAACAAAAGCAGGGAGATGTGTTTAGATGGTATTTAAGGAGAGATGCAATATTAAATGGGGGAAGCCAGAATATCAACATTTATTTCAGATGCCAGAAAATTCAGGGAAAAGTGGCTGAATTTGGCATGATGGATGCATGTTTGAAGAAATCTAGTAATTAGCTCTTTTTTCCTATGCTGTGTTACTACACCCACTCCTCTTGCACGTCTCTTCTCTATCCAAAATCTATTTTAAGACTACCTTACTACTGTAATATTTAAACCAGATCTTTTCCCTGTTCTAGTTTTTCTGCTTTGCCTTTGGTACCAGTCTCTGACTCCCTCTTCTCACCTCCGTGACATGAGATCTTCTGATGGGAGGTGGCAAAGTCCAACTGTCCAACTGGAGAATGACTCTCCAATTTCAGCACTTCCAGCCGTCACTGATAAGTGTACAGCTCTTGGTATATTTCTTCTCGCTTTCTTGTGCAATTACTTCAATCAGTGATATAAAAACCCCATTTTCAGGGTTGTTTAATGATAACAAATTGAAAAATCCTGAGATAAGAAGAAATTCCTTTTTCAGCGTGTTATATCTATGCCAGTAGATATATGTATGTTTAAGGGTATCAGAGTAAAAGTAAAGACACTGCATGTATTTTCTTTGTACCATAAGTGTGAAAAAAAAAAAAAAAAAAAGTTGTTAAATTTTCAGAGCTGTTCTGTGCCCTCAGAAATTTCAAATTCCTGGCTGGAAAGAGGTCAGTACAGATTTTCCTGGTGGGAGGACACAGTAGAACAGCATTCTATTAGTCGCTGATTAGAGTGTCCTACTTGTGATTTATTCCTTCTGCTTCATTCACTGGCTTATGGAGTAAATATCCCCCAGTGAGCACTGCAAGTCTCCCATATGTTCCTGTTACTTCTGCATTTAGCGCTCTGGTTTACAGACATGAAAAGCACAAGTCTCGTAATAACAAGTCTACTCCCTTGTCCAATTTACACAGTTACAGATGCAGACAAACACAGTAGTCTGTGGTTATTTATGCTACTTCCTCAAAAAAAAGTGCAGGCACTATACATGCAGTTAGTAAATTAAACCTAGCTGTCACAGTGAAGCAAGGAACTGCAGAAGGGAATGAGATGCAGTGTACTCAAGCAAATTATCTGAGGTCACACTGGAGCTGGGTAGAAGACTCAAGTGCAACCTACATCCTTTGCCCCATAATAATTTATAGGATGCTACTCTACCAAATGTTAAGGATAACTTACACTCTTTTTTTTCTCTCCTAATCTGCTGGCTGCTACCCCCCCGTGTAAGTGAACATCATCTGATTAACTTGCCTCTCTCTGTCCTCTCCCCCCTGCTTCATTTTTTAAACCATTCCAATGTCCAGACTGCTTTCCAGGGCTTCAGTATTTATTAAGAGGTATCTGGAAGTATTTATCTTCTTGACATTATATGAATGTATGCAAATATTATGGAAAAGTGGCTTAGCCCCACAAACAAATGCCACCAAACATTTGCAACCTTTGTTTCAGAGTCAGCTGCTGATTATTGCTAAAAACACATCCCCACTGAGCTCAACAAACATTTCTTTATATGCTTCAAGGTATTTATAGCATATCTTCTTTCCCATGCTTTAGTTCTCTTGAAGAGATTTATAACTTCTGTACCAAGAGAAGCCATGAGACTCAACAAATGCCAGTGAGCAAGGCGCTGCTTCTCTTACTGAATTACACTCAAATTTGAGATGTTAAAAACTAGCATTACCGCCCTGAAAAGGAATTTAAAGAAGAAACCATCTGCATTTACAATAAGCACCTACAACTGGAATCCTTTGTTGCACTTTTTCCTACTGTGTGTGAACTGACCTAATTTCTTAAATCCATAAAGCATTATCATGATGATAAGTTAAATTATTACAGTAGACTTTTTTAAGCAGTGGTGCTTTTACGCTGAAGCTGTGAGTGGCTTAGATTTGCATGAGACAAAAAGATCTTACACTTCAAGCAGCAGGCTGCGAAAGTTAAACAAATATTCATGTAGAGATTGTGTGAGAATTGCTTGCTTTTCCTTTTTTTCGGCATCTTTGCTAAGAAAAGCACATACTGCACCTTTCAGAGTCATGTAGTTTCAAACTTGGAAATCCATTCACCTTTCTGATTCCATGTTCCCATGAGTCACCCTATTAGTTTCAAGAAATGCAACTCAAGCATACATCAATCAGCTTCAGGACCTAGAAACATGCATGAAAAATCACTACCTTCCCATCTGGAGACATTTTCCCAAGAAATACTGCATTATTAAAAAAACACGGCTTTCGGAGATCTAATTTTGTTTGCTATTTATGTACTTTCACATGCGAGAATACTTCTCTTTCACGCTATCCACAGCCCAGTGTTCAAGATTAAAATGACAATCCAGTATCAAGTAGCAATGGCAAACTAGTTGTCCTGAAGGCCAGGAGTGAAACCTAGCCACATATTGACATTGTGTGACTTGATAGGGTCGTGTCTCCTACATGGGCCCGAGACACCTCAGTCTGCCCAACAGATTCTGCAGGTACAAACCAACCTCTTTTGCACAGATTAACTCCAGCAGTTTGGCCCCCAGCGGCTTGTGTTCACAAACAGACTTTTAGTTCAGGACAGGTCAGCAGATCTGGAGCACAGATACAATTCTGCCTCATACTGCAGTCTGGAAGAACGGTGCACCTCCTGGAGAAACGCCTTCTGCCTGTATTTCCTCTATCAATCCTAGTTCATTACTCAGAATGCAAATTGTTGCATTCTAAGTAATGAACAAATTACTGGTTTCAAAAGTTGTCTGTAACACAGTTATCAGAGGCTGTGTAAAAAAAGTGTCCTTCACTGGCTTCAAACCTATAAAACCAGTATTACACTGTATACCATGCTTTGGTTTTTGAAATGGAGAACAGGAACTCATCTTTCCCTCACTGTGGTTTAGACAGTATTTTCATGGCATCCTGCCCCTTAAGACAGTCTTTTTTTTCAGTATTTTCTCAATATCAAACATGTTCATCTTCCAGTTATCCTAACTTTGCATGATCTTTACAGAGATAAACCACTGTGCACAAAATTCCTCTGCTTTAATTAAACTACTGTCAGGGGTTCAGTCACAGCAGGACAGAAGTCAGGACTGGTTGGCAAACCTCTGCGAGATGTGGAATATGCAGGTGGTTAAGCTAGCTGTGACTAAGCCCCATCCCACTGCAGCTACATTAAGATGCTCTAAAGACTAAAACATTGCAGTGGCTGGGTGGCTTGCTGCTTTTCCTCTCAGATTCACCTTCCCACTGAAAAATGCAAAAGAAGAACCAAAATTCTCAGTGCCAGAGTACTGCGAAACTTCGTAATTTTTTACCTGTTAAGAAACGACACAGGGTGCTGTGAAGATGACACGGCCAGAACCTTTCTAAAAGAGCAGGACAGCCTGGGGCATCTGAAACTCTTACTTTCCTAACTCTGACACTCATGAAGGAGTTTTCTGTATGCCATTTCCAAGGCATTCATAGCTGGAATTGGTTTGAATGTTTCTTGACTCTTCCCTCCACGCTCCACCCCACAGAACTGCATGGATCCCCTCCTGGGTTCAACCCCGCTGAGGCTGCTGAGTAAAGAAACTAATGGAGTAACTGGCTGTTCCATTTGTATCCCTAGATGCTGTCCACCAACATGGGGGACAGGTCCGCATTTCTTTCAGCACGTTTCCTAGAAATCAGCTGGCAACTGTCAGCTGATAATTACCGCTGAGGAGCCTGGTGCCATGGGAGAAGCCCGAAGGGCAGGGACGGCCTGGGCTCCCAACCTGCCGCTCCCGCCCCCGTGGCACGCATCGGGCCATGCCCCGTCCCTTCTGCATTTGCCTTCCTGAGACCCCAGCCCATCAGCTACTCTTACTTTTTTCTCTGCACTCCATTCCAGTCCTGTAGCATGATCCTGCATGTGTACCGGGGTTGTTGTTTGAAGTAAGACTTTACAGCAGCTAAGCCCAGAACTCATAATGGGAAGTGCCAGCTCTCCTACAGCCTGAGCAGGCATAAGCATCAGTACAACTGGTACACTTGCTCTATCTGTTAAAAACTAAAGAAAATAAAAAGGTACAGAAACTTCCAGCAAAAAATCTTAACTTCACAGGAAGTGCACATAAGACCCTTAAGTCCTCCACAGTAAAAAAATAATTTCTGAAACTTCAGAAAATGAAATAACTCCTAAAACTGATAGTCACATGTGGCTTCGTATACAGGAGGCCATGTAAGACACTGCCTAACCTGTTCCCCATGGAGGTGCAAAGCACTCACTGGCATCAAGCCATCAGTGAGAAGGCAGAGGGGGACCAGCACCAGGGCACAGCAGTTCTGGGACATGATGACAGGGGAGGGACGTTGTTAAGAAACCATACAACCTGGTCAGCAGCGTTCATTTTGTAGCAACTACACCACCACCACCAAACCCTCCCAAGGAGCTATGAGAGACAACTGAATGTTGCAAGAGGAAGATGTAATATCTGCTTACCAGTCGAGGAGGGCAGTAAACTTTACACTCCTTGCAAGACTTCACTTTAAAGTGTGTCAACATATAGAAAGCAGTGCAATACCAAACCTCATTGATATTAGGCAATTTTAGTTTAGCTGTTTCAGCCCACAGTGTACTCATTTTTCATGCTGTAGATAGCTTTTTCTGCTCAGCTGGTCTGACTGCAGAGAGCTCCAGGGCCTCTTAAAAACTACCATGCAGTAAGGCTGCATGTAAAGTGTAATTTTATAAACAAGCACATCAAAGAACTGAGTGCTAGTCTGAGGCAGTAGCACAAAGCAGTTCAGCATGAATAGTCCTTAAGACTCTTCCCATGCATTTAAAAAAATCACTGTCCACCCATAAATCAATTTTTTTTGTTACGTACTGAACCTTGAACCACTTTTCATGAGAGCAATGCGCTACCTTTTTGGCACTGTGGACTTTAATAAATTGCTCTGTATGTCTGCACAGCCACTAACTTAAGTCTTTTGCTTAGATTCTTCTTCTTTTGTTGGTTGTCAAAATGGAAGATGTCACATGATAGTACATACCATAAGTACTTATGGTGGTGGCATTTTAGTCTTGCATTAATAATAAAAATCAGAAGATACAAATACAGATTACAACCAATCTGGAAATAGTAATCATAGTTTCTTTCAAAGTATAAAGAAAGATATAAATTTTCTTTTCTAGCATTTGTCTTGTCTAGTGGTAATGTCTTTCCTCACAGGAGCTGAGACCTGTCTGTCTCATTTTTCGTAGAAGACATTTTGGATTACTAGACAAACAGGAGAAAGTTATGATTCAGCATACTGAATGGTGCTGCCAACAGATTCTCCCCCCCGAGCTGAAGAAGCTGCTTCCAGGTTCTCTGGAGCAACACGGGTCACAGGAAACCAGTATTTCCACAACTGCCCTTTGCATGAAGGTGCTCTCTGGGCCTGCAGAAGCTGGTAGAACACAGGCTTGAATAGAACAGCCTAATGTGCTTAATTGCACTCTTACTAAGCATGATCTCCAAAATAAATGAGTGTTTCTGTATATGCTGCCAATTTTGCCTTTGTAAATTCCTGGCAACGGGTTGGTGTTGCCAGCCAGATGCCCAGCATAGCCACTTAGTCTACACGCGCCCGTTGCATGCACCAGATGCATGCACAAGCTCTGCTGAAGTCCATCTTTCTCTCTGCCCCCCGGTGCTCCTTGTAACTCTGTTCCAGTTACCCCAGCCCACACAACCGGCTGTTGTGGCTACAAGTCCAGATGACATTTGCTAACACTGTTTCTTCTGGTCTAAGGGTCCCCTGAGCCCTCAGCTCCCTGGAGAGGGATACACACTGGCTTCTGACGGTCCCGTGCCTGTGCATTGTGCCTGATGTATTACAGGAGGAGGACAGGAGCGTGAGTGGTAAAGGTTACTCTGGAAAAGGGGCACTAAAGACGTGCTGCTCCGAGATAAGCATCCTCAGTTTGGAAGGATGTAGTAGTTTTGCTGACAAATCTTTGCTTTGGAGGAGTCAAAATTATTAAGTATTTTCCAGCTTCTCTCCTCCACCTCCCCTATGCTGCTTGCCACTGTAAAAACCTTTTTACTAGGCTTCCTGAACTGAGAAAGCTAAGAACACTTGGCACTGGAGGCTAAGGCTTGCCTGCACCTATTTCTGGGTGACTACACTCAGGCTGTATCCCTGTAAATGGAGGAAGGCACTCACTCTAACACGTTCCTAAATTCCCTTTTTTTCATTCACTCTTCACACTCCCTCTCCTGTTTTTTCCTCTCCTGCCCACAAACTTTCTGCTTATTCTGGCCCCGCTTAATGACAAATTTTGGAGGACAGAGACAAAACTTCCCCCAGGCAGCTTCCTTCCCTTCTGCCAGCCTGGTGGTGGCTGTACCTGCAGAGCAGGGTTGACCCTGCACCAACCCTCTGCAGGCTGCAGCCACAAGTGCATGAGCTACCCCTCTGGCAGAAACTCAAAGCTACCTTTATTAAAAGACCAAGCCTAAGGCTGCAAAGTGATGGTTACTGCCAGAATTATGCTAAGCACTGGGACAGTGCTTTTCTCCACACTTTTTGATTAGTGGGTATGAACTGGGAAGTCCAGCTTCTCACAGAAACAATGTGGATTAATGAATAAATACAGCTCCTGAGGTCTGATCCAGAATGAACCTGAAGGGTGGCTTCCCCCAGGGGGGTGTGGGGATGGCACTGCCCTGAGTCACTGTTTCCAGGTGACTTATTTACACTTTGAGTCATCCCAGGACATGGCTTAAACTGCAGGTGTTTTCACACTTCAGCACCAAAATGACAGAATTAGTATCTACTTATGTGCTGAAAGCTTACAAGTTAAGAGGCCTGGAAGCCCATTTTTGCACTAGAAAGTAACTTCTAGATTCTCTTTAATTTTCCTAATTTAGGTCATTTTATACAGATGAGACAAGCAGATTTTGTAACCAAATGCCAGACATACATGTTTACTTCTTGGCCTAAAACCTGTAAGATGAGGCTTGCACCATGACAATTTAATTTCTCTTCAACAAGGGCCAAAGGACAAGGAATCCCATGTCAGCCCTATAAAGCCAGATTCATCTCTAAAAATCACTAAGTACTTTGTTCTGAAAAGCGGAAATCTTTTTTGCACAATACGTATTTCTGATACTGCACTTCCTTTAGCACAGGAACTGTAAAACTTTCAGAAATCCCTTTACTCTGCAAGTACCTAGTATTTCATCAAGAAACCGGTCTTCTGCAATTTCCAACAGCAGCAGTTTTAACCAGATCAGTCGACACCTCTGGACTCTGTTTGGCCGCTCTTCTATTTAGATCCTTCATTCTGGTGCTTGTTTTATCAGAAAAAGTGTAATCCAAGAGCATGGGATGTTCCTTTCACACAGCACATCTCATCATGCCCTCTGGGACTCACATTACATCTGCATGCTTCGGGGCAGCTGAGTGAACCCAAGAGGTGTAACAGAAAGTTCACCTACTATACCTGATGTTTTATAGCTAACTATTTTTTCAGCAGATGGTGAGGACCAAGACAGTGTGAAGACCAGTGCCTCCGTCAAATACAACCTTAGAAGTCTTTCAAATGCAAAGTCTCAAGAGAACAAGTCACATCAGACCCAACCAAAATGTACTGCATTTGATGGAAATGCTACTATTGACCTCCCCCTGCTTTACATTGGACTCAGAGTTACTGTTCAGCAGCGGTAGGATGAAGCTCGGGGGAAAATGCTCAGAGTAAAATCTTTATGTACTCCCAAGGCCATGTTTTCCCCAGGGAACACTGAAAAATAGCTCTCACCATTTCCATTGCAAGGCTAAAAGGAGGGCTGCTAAAAGCACATGAATTATAGCCCTGTCCCACATAACAAATCCCTAACTGTGCTTCATTTTCTACTTGCATAGCTAAACAGCAGCTGAATTCAACTGATTATTCCTGACCAGGTAAGGTGAAGCTAAAAATGACTTGCTTAAACTGCAAGTGGTGTAAGTATTGCTTAACTTCATGCCTGGGCTGTAGTAATGAATTCCTGTTCATGTAACGCTTGTGTAAATGAATCCTTTGACAAACAGGAGCAGTTTGTAAGGCTGTAGTTTTACATGGCTCATGGTGGTCTGGTCCACATAAAACTTGAGTGGGACTGAGCAACTTCTCCATACAAGAGCCTGCACGACAAAGAACACAGGCAGTGCTGGGTGGCGATGGGGGCAAGAGCCTGAAAACTGCAGGGTAAACAGAGACAGGGATGAAAAGCAAAAAGCAAAATGGTTCTAATTATTAAAGGGGAACACTGGGAGAAATATGGTCCCAGTATTTCTACGGATAGCTTAACTAAAATGGCAATTCTTTTGCTCGTTTTTGCCAAGTCAATTATTTGCCCACTTCTAGTATATTTGTGTCTTCCACCTCTTGCAGTGGAGAATGCACTCAAATATGATCTCATTAAAAATATCACATTGTCATGGTTTAGCCCTGGCTGGACACCAGGGGCCCACCAAAGCCGCTCTATCACTCCCCTCTAACCAGACAGAGGAGAGAAAAAGTAAATCAAAAGGGCTCGTGGGTCGAGATAAGGACAGGGAGAGATCATTTTATCAGTTAGCATCATGGGCAAAACAGACTCAACTTGAAAGAAATAATTAATTTATTATCAATCAATCAAAATCAGAGAAGGAGAGGAGAAAAACTGCTAGATCTTAAAAACCTTTCCCCCCACCCCTCCCTTCTTTCTGGGCACAACTTCACTCCCAGCTCCTCTACACACTCCCCCCAGCGGCGCAGGGGGACAGGAATGGGGGTTGAGGTCAGTTCATCACACGTTGTCTCTGCTGCTGCTTCTTCCTAGGGAGAGGACTCTTCCCCTGCTCATGCGTGGGGTCCCACTCACGGGAGACAGTCCTCCACAAACTTCTCCAACGTGAGTCCTTCCCACGGGCTACAGTTCTCCACGAACTGCTCCAGCGTGGGTCCATAATTTCCTGGGGTGCAGCCCGGCAGACTGCTCCAGCGTTGGGTCCCCTGAGGGGTCACAAGTTCTGCTGGCAAACCTGCTTTGGCGTGGGCTCCTCCCCCCACGGGTCCGCAATGGTTTGCCAGGAACCTGATCCCGTGCAGGCTTCCCATGGGGTCACAGCCTCCTCCCTTCGGGCATCCACCCGCTCCGGGGGGTCCCCAGCCTGCCTCACCATGGTCTTCACCACGGGCTGCAGGGGAATCTCTGCTCCGGCGCCTGGAGCACCTCCTCCCCCTCCTTCTTCACTGACCTTGGTGTCTGCAGGGCTGTTTTCTCTCGCATCCTCTCACTTCTCTTCTCTCTCTGGCTACTGAGCCACAGACGGGTTTTTTTTCCCTTCTTAAATATGTTATCACAGAGGCGCTTCCACTGTTGCTGATTGGCTTGGCCTTGGCCAGCAGCGGACACAAGGAATACTTCTAGCAGCTTCTCACAGAAGCCACCCCTGTAGCCCCCCCACTACCAAGACCTTGCCACAGAAACCAAATACACACATTTACAGTCTTTACCATTGATGGAAAAACAGTTGAATGTATGAAAGTTAAAAAAATACACTAAACCCACTTTTAAATTAAAATAAATAGAAAATTAAAAACATTTCTCTTTTTAATAGCTTTGTATCTTAATTCTAGAATTTAGCAGTATTGACTATGTCAGTCTTACACTTGCTAACAAAAACTTCCATTAGAAACTCAATGAATATGACTTCTCTTTAAGATTTCAGTTTTGAAATAGAGAAACAAAGATTATTATCTTACCCTGAATACTTCTGTTTTGATGCATTGCAATTTAACCTGAAATCATTCAGATACCTTTATAGTAATTTATTTTTTCTTAGTCTTCACCTGCATAAATATTTAATATTAACATTTACTTCCTGTATGGAGCGCCTCTCTCCTTCCTATGTGATGCATCCCGAACATCTTACCCTGTGAAGCCTTTCAATAGTGCTGTAGGCAAGATATCTGCATTAGTAAAAGCTTTGTCTGGTACTCTGTATTGAAGCCTACGTGCATTAAGTACAACAGAAACTTACGCTGAAGGCTTCTACCCCTTCTCCCCTAGACACTGTGTTTGTCGGTAATACAATGAGACTGCAAACTCCTTGGGGTTGATTCAAGTCTTCTCATGTTTTATTCAGCAATGAATCAGCTGATGACACTTTGTAAATACATGAAACTTAGCTTGTATGTGACGATTTGCAAAGCATGCCCCTAACAAACATTTATATGTAAAATACATGCTTTCTCTTACTCTAAGACTCTGTGATCACCCCATGTGTTTCTGAAGGTGCCTTCTAATAAGCCCTTCTCCTTCACTAAACAGTTTACTTTGTGTTATTTTACCTTGTAGTGTTTTAGTTGGCAGTAGTTGAGCTTTTGATGTTTACTGACGAGGGAATTAGTCTTCCAAAAATATTGTTTAAAAAAAAAAACATTCTTTAAAGAAAAGTAACTCAAAATTCAGCTCTTTTCCTTTTCCCTTTTCTCTTTTTACCTTTCAGACAAAAGCAGCTAAAAATACTCTCACTGCATTTTCATCCACACAGGAAGATACACTAATATGAGAACAAAAGAGTTTACTTTTCTCAGCAGGAGCAAAATATAGACTCCGTGGGTTTCTACAATGTTTATACAAAGATTTCCCTCTGAACTTGAATTCTGGGGGGAAAGAGTCTTTCGTCAAACTCCAAGACTTGCACTCTAGAGATCACTCCAGATGTGACAAGCACATGGGAATACTGCACGTTAATTAAAGCCAGTAATAGTTCCCTATGCTAACTAGTTTTACACGCATATGTGTTGTGCTGTGTAAAACTACATGCTACAGGGACCAGACAGTCCCACTCCTTTCCCAGAAACAAGCACACCAAGAATGCTTTCAGTGATTGTCAAACGAACTTGGCACTGGTCAAAGAAATCAGACCTCACATGCAGACCTAGGAATGAAAAGTAATTGCTGTAAGCAAAGCATATAAAATCCAATTTTTACTCAGTAATCTCAAGCATATTACTGAAATGCTGCACTTGTGAACCAAATCAAAATGGCATAGGTAAAATTTGGCTGGACAACACTATTCTCCTTATCCAAGTCCAAGAGAAATACCAACAAGAAAAATAATAATAATAAGAGCTAGAAGCATAAGCCTTAATACTATGAGAAATAAAGGCAATAGAAGTTTGGAGTAGGTACCGATCTCAGCTGGGATTTTAATCTCTGCATTACTGTGACTCCTGCGCTGAAACTGACCCTGAGATGCAGATCTTCTTGTGTGCCCAGGATAGGCTTGATACAGGACTATGATAGTGAAATAGCTTGATGATGATGTCTCAGCTTGTGCCAGTGATGTTAGATCTTTGCAGCAGTCTAATAACTGTTGTCTAAGTTGTATTTCTTCAAGGGCTACACGTACAGTATCGTTTATGTGATTTATACCACTATATAGCTCTCTCAACTGGTGAAATTCCTAACTAGCTATCGTAGCCAGATTCTGGCCCCCTGTCACTAAGGTAACATCAGTTATGATCTTCATCTAAAGCCTTCTATAGGTGCAGGAATTTTGAGTGCGGCCTTACTAGTCTAGGAAATTGCATCCAGCAGCAGCAAGTCCCTAAGAAAAATATCTTACTTACTTGCATCGCGGACAATTCTAAAGAACAAAATAAGAAATATGTAGTTGTCCATTTTCAATGGCATTGAAACAACTCTTTCAATGCCTCTTAGATCAGGCTTCATGCTCATACTTCACAGGAATACACCCTAGTTTACAATCATGAAACAATTTACTTGTGTTACTTATGGCCAGAACAAGTTTAAAAAATCAACACACCCCCATGTGTAAAGGGACAACATTCATGAACTCACAGCAAATATTCAGTCCCATAACCAATGTATACTGAATATGAAGTCTTTTCAAGTTTATTCATTGCTTGAAAGGTAACTTTCCCCTTCTTGAAGATGAAGCATGTCTGTCAAGCCTAATACGTGTAGGGACAGAGAATAATATTAGAGAGAAGTGGGCCATTACCTCGCCGCTGACATGCTCTGGTTTGGAGTTCATCCTACGTGTATGGATATGATGACTGGACTTTGGCCAAATTCCACAACAATTCCAAGTCCCATTAAGTCTGAGGATGCAATGAATATGATATTCTTCCAGCCACCCTTTTAAAGCAGTATCTTATTATAGATTCACTTATGTCTCATCAAAATGTATGCACACATACAACTTTGCATATCATAAAGCACCACTGATGGCACAGAAAGCATCCAGGAGCGTGGAAACACTAGGACTTGGCTGATCATGTTGGCTCTGTTGCAGGTGAACCTACATTGTTGCCAAAGGGCAAAACAACTAAAGACCTCAAAGTTTTGCCTCAAGGGCTGCAAATTCTGGTGTTTCTGGAGGGGTTGTGAACAGCCAGAAGTAAAAGCTAAGATAAAATCATTATGTGCCTTCAGCAATGTCAACCTGCTTCACCCTCCAAAACATTATCCATTCTCAGAAAACAAGTAATTAAAGATTCTGCTCTGTAGCTCCCAAACGGGACAAGACTTGCCCTCCTGTCGTTGCTTGCTGGTGAGGAGGTTTAGGATGTAGGATTTCTGTAACCTGTTGATTAACTTCCATCTTCCACAACATGGGATTTTGTGGATCTCTGTCCCCTCTGCTACTCTAAACAACTTATTTTCAGCCAGCCCTACCCCACGTTAAGATGGTAGAAATTTCTAGAGTCTATTCAGTGACTATCTTGTGTTGTGACACCTATGGTCCAGAGACTACACACAGCAGTTGAGGAGAGTATAGTTAGAGACGATTGCCAATGAAACCTAAAAAAGGGAAACCTTAGAGGTCCTAAACAATAGCCCTAGCCAGGTACGCTAGTTCTGTCTCTTAATCTAGACCCATGCAACATAGTTACATAGCCCATGCAACATGGAGTTTGAGGATCTGGCTTCAAAGGGGTTACATAAAACTGGACACTTTAGAAGGAAAGTACACCTTATTACAGGGAAGCACTGAAACAAATTTCCTCATTAAGTGTCTCCTAGTTTTTCCCTGTTGCTAGAAGGATCACTTTTCACCCTGTAAGTTGAGTAACTAAGAGTCAATCATTTTCTGTTTAACGTTAGGCTATCTCCATCACTTCTACCTTTCTTGTCTCGGGCTACTGCATTTTTAAGAGGATGCTTCTGGGTCTTTATATGTTTTTCATACATATTTTGTAATAACATTGATACAGAAGTAGAAAAACTGATCACTTTATGTACAAACATCTTAGCAGACTAGTGAATCTTGGTGAATTTTTGTCTCATCGTTTTGAGACTGCTGCATTGCCAAAGGTTAATTGCATTTCCCATACCATCTGGGCATTGTTCTCAGTTAGTCATACTTGTCCTTAAATTTGTTCACTTTTCCATCACAAGCATCCCCAGTGTTTTTGTTAGGAAGCTTACATCCTGTAACAACTCTCCTTCCTTTCTACCTCCTAGTTTATCTCTTACCATAGCTGCAGATGCAGAATGAATTCCTGATACCAGTCTATAAAATATATTTTAATGCTCCCGACATACTTGTCTCTGTAATATCCTCCGGGCGTACTATTTATTTGTAACCCTCACGAAGAACACTGATTCAAAAGAGTGACAAAAATCAGTTGAAAGTAAGCCAAAGTCTTGTTCAAACCTCTCCTCTGTGCATCTTTTCTTCAAAGCTGAACAGTCCCATCATTGCAATAATTAAAACACATATGTGCATCTAATGTTTGCGAGAACTGCCCTTTCTGACAGTCAGTATCTGCTTCACGCACATTACATTCCTGGCTGCTGATACAGCCAGTGGATGGACTAATTATGGACAGGTATTTGTGACCAAGTGTTCCCAGAAACTAAACTGAGATTATCTGTCTCATTGCATACAGCCATCTGCTCATAACTGCCAAGCAGGGCTGAAAAAAGCAAAACAGAGGTAGAAAATTCCCTGTCTCAGCCCCAAAATACCGAACAACCTTGGCCCCTGCCAGAGCTCAGGTGTCTTGTTGAAAGCGAAACAACAGAAGCCTAACGCTCAATGAAAGCAACCAACTGCAACAGACCAGTGCAGGAGGAGGTGAGGGAGTCCAGATGGTGGCAAATTTCACCTGTTTCTTTTTTTTTTTTGCTGAGAACTGAAGGCAGTAACGGGTTCATCGCCATTTGAGTCTTCAGGGAGGAAAAAAAGAGACGTACCTGCTTATACCCCTGAACATGTTGTGCTCCTAACCAAATGTGAACAAGCAAATGTTGAAAGTCTTGTCAGCCACTACCCAAATGAGCTTGGATGAAGATGTCCTTGTATCATCTGGCTTTAACATGCAGACATACACAAAACATCAATTGCCATGGCAAAACTTGAGCCATGGTCACTTGAGTTTGTAATTTTTCATTATTCCACTTCAATATAATTAATAGAAGCTTTCAAATCAAACCAATGAGATCAAACTCTGTCTGGAACCCGTAAAATGATCTAGAATATGAACAAGTGGGTGAGAGAGCGAGCAAGCAAGAGCAACATGCATGTGTATCAAAGGGCTCAAGTCTCAAAGGACTGAGAGTGTTGCCTGTTAGATTCTAAACCTTAATGGCAGCAGAGCATGACTACAACAGCAACGCTGAGTGAAGTACTTCCAGTTCTTCTTCCCCACTGCATATTTTGTGTCTGGGGTGAAATGCTGGCTGCTCATGTGGCCAGCACCAGAATGACAGGCAGTCAAACAGCAATTAGGAATTAACTCTGTTGTAGGTCACAGCTGAAAGCCCACACTAGCCTTGCAGCTTGCCAAATACTTCCAGCCCAAGATGTGTCCTTAAAAGCAGGATTATCATACCTCTGCAACACAACCCTACAGCCACAATCAGCGACCAACCAACTATTCCTCAAAAATGAAGTCAGCTTACAGCTACGAAGTTAGCTTTAAGGGCTTTATTACGGATGAGTTCCTCCCGTGCTATTGAAAATACTTTGATCTCTCAGGTTTTAACACAGCCTAAATTTAAAATAAGCTGTTATAAGGGAAACTATCTTTTTATGCTGCAGTTGAGCTGCATGGATTGAAAGGTTACAGGCACAAGTAGGAGGAAAGTAGGAATGGGAAGATTAGCTAACACATTAGTCTGCCTTGGCACAGACCCATGCAGTAAGTCAGAGAAACTGTAACTTCATCGGTCATGAAAAAGTGGCTCTGCAATTTGCTGGGAGGGGAAAAGAAAGAGATAAGATTCAATTTCCAGCTTCTTCAGATTTAATCATCTTCAGGGGCCGGTCCTAGAAAACGAAACACATTCTGCTGTCTTATTAATAATCCCATTCACACTAAGTAATTCTCCTTCCCCTTACACACCAGACTCCCTCAGTCATGATTTAAGCTGTCATACTACAAACTGTTATGTCTTGTGCAGGCTTTAGAAAGGGATTATCATAAACAGCATGCTAGGTGATTGCCACAAGTCTGTCCCAAAATCAAGCTCTCCGAGCATGCTGGGCTCTGAGCTCTGGGCAGCAGCCTGTGCAGAGGTCTGGGATCCAGTCAATGCCTGGCATGGCTCCTCGTGAAGCATCCAGGAAGGTAATCCCCTGCAAGCTTCACAGTCCAGCTGCCCGCTCTAGCCTTGGCCACATTCAGCTGCTGCTGCCCACAGGATTCTCACAACCTGTAGTGCCCAGAGAAGTGTCTCGTGCAGGATGGCCTCCACCGGCCAAGGACCTGCACCAGCAGCTTCTTCAGCCCCCAAGGCATTAGGAAGAGTCAGTCTGAGGATCTCTGTTAACAGTTCACAAGGTCTGCAGCGGCACACGCAGAAGTAACTTCATTCTTTTTCACAGAGGCCTGAGCTCAAAGGGAATCAGACCTTAAAGATTTATGTGATGGTTCAGACAGCCCAAAGGACGAGGCTGTAAGGCTGTCCTCATGTGAAGATACCACAATGACTCTGTCAATACTGAGAGATTAAACAAACCCTGTATATTTACTAATTCCAGCTACAAACATGAACTGCTACAGCGTTTTATTTCCAAACATTTCAGAGATAAATGTATTTGATGGTTCTCATGAACAGCCCAGAGCAGATAAGCAAACAACTAACACTGACCTTGTGTCAGGTTTACAGTTTTATTTTATTTTTTAAGCCCTTAGAAAACAAATTACCTAAATGTTAAGCTAGTTAGGAGAAAACTAATCTTCCAGTCTTCAGCCCAGTGAGGCTTGTAAAGCAAAAGCATCTGGCTGAGGGGAGACGCGAGACTGCCCTTGAGTATGAGGATTTGCCAGCCACAGAACAGGCTCTTTCTCTTTTTGTCACTCCAGCCCTGGCAAAAGTTAACTGATTAAATCTCCACCAGTCAATGGGAGCTGCTGCTGGAGTGTTCTGGAAGAGCAGGAACACGCAGCAGTTACCCTGCAGTTTGCATTTTCAAAGGATTATGCAAAAGCTAATAAGCAATGGGTCAGATCCCTGATTTACATGATTGATATTACTGTATCTAACAGAGCTCTCCTCCCAGTTCCCAAAGGGGGATCTGTGCATGGCCATTTCTAAGGCTCTAAGCTTGAAGGCTGGGCCAAGTGACACTGGTGGCCATCTCCGCCCCCAACTTCCAGCAGGAAGGAAAGCACGGCTTCTACTTTTTTAAACTGCTCCTTCTAAAAATACACATATTTGAGCAGCAGCTTATTAAGGTCCTCTGGCAAGGTGCATGACCCACAGATTTATTCCATGGCTTTAACTACTTTTCCACATTCTAGCAATCTTCAGTCTTGCAGGAATTGCCCCAGGGCATGACATGTCTCCACATCTCCCACAGAACAACCAACATAAAAAAAATCAGTAAAAGTGAAGAGACGAGCCCATCAGAGCCGGTGTGCTCTATCCAAGCCACTGTGCTTCTCTACATGTAGCTGTGATAGTGAGACAAGGATATTTGGTTCTCGAAATTCAGCAGTTTTGTATAACAAATCAAACCAGATCATTCTATCTTAAAAAGAAAAATAAATTTTAAAAAGAGGAAAAAAAAACCCAGATGCTTGCCCCGCTTCCACAGCTTAGTCCAAATACACAAACACAGAAAAAAATATGAGTGTTCACATGACTATCCTGAAAGTGGTTTGTGGATTTGAGATTCATTCAGACTGGAGCAAAAGTAATTAGAGCAACGTTAAGTAGCTGGCAATTCCATGGGACAAGCAGTGAGTGTTCATGGCAGGAGCTGTGGGAAATAGCATGTGAACATGCCATAGCCAGAGGACCATTACATAAATCATTGAGTGTTTTATTTTGAAAAACAAATATGATAGTGAAAAGCTATGGGTGAGGGCAAAATGTACTGACAGGATAATATCACAGCTGATTTCTCCTGTCCACAAATGGTTGAGTTTCTGACTTTGTTAGTAATGTTGATCAGTAAGATAAAACTTGGTAAAGATCTGCAAGAATCAAAGAAAAATGATCCAAGATCTCACTTGAGCATTTAGAGATTTTTTTACAAAGTGTTAGACTAAATATTTTGTCTTTGCTTTGGTAATGCCAGCAATGATTAATCACCACTAAATACTGTTGAATAATTAAAACCAGATGATATTTCTGTTCTCTTGTAATAGCGTTTCTTTCTCTTCCTCATTTTTTCTTCTTTAAAACAAATGCCTACCAGTTGGTTAATTAACATTCCAGAATCCATTCGGAACAGGAATACACTAACTCTTCAGGTGAAAGTAGTTTACAGACTACATTATCCTAAGTTATTTTCTATTATTTTGTCCTTGGTGGAGCAGTGTTGCAATGACAACCAACAACTTAGAGCAGGACACATTAACAAGATTGTTCATTTCCCAAGTTCTGCTAACAAAAAACCCTCACCACCTCATTAAATAAAAATGAACGGCAACTATTGCCAAATTTATTATTCTTCCACAAAGAACAGACACTGCTGATAACCAAATCCTCAGTTCAATGAGCTGTTAATTACTCCAAAGAATAAATCCCAGATCCATGAAACCTCTTATTCTCTATATTGTGTTTGTTCTAATGACGTTGCTGTGACAAGAACTCAATTCTGTGACAGTGTGAGAGGGCATCTCGGCCATTTGTGAAGGAACTTCTTTGCCACGTAACCCTGGAGAAGCTTTGACAGAGGAGAAGGTTGGGTCCCTTCCATAAAACTTAACATTTGGGCATGAACTGGCACAGTCTTTTACCCATTTCATGGGTGAGCCTAGGGATCAATACACTTTGTCCAAGCTGCACACACGCTTTATCCTGCTGCTTATAGGGCTGCTGTGTGCAGTGACCTGCAGATTGGACTTTGCTCTAGCCAGTGGGATTTTCACACAGACCTCCTGAAACTGTTTTTGCAACACAGTAACATTTGTTTCCTTACATACTAATTGGTGGAAATTAACATTTTATTTCAATTAAAAGAGTAACACAGGAAGAAAGGCAGTTTTCGCAAGCCAAATTGAGTTTTTTGCTTCATATTCAGCACTTTTTAGAAACACTCTCAGTTAAAATTTTAAGGAAAAATGTGACACAAAGCTTTTGGTCACATTAAAGCAATGCCTATATTAACGCAATTTTTTTAAAAGACAGCTTTCCTGGAAAACTCGGGATAATCTAGACAGCTGAGAGGTGACTGTTGCATCAAGTTACTAATTCACTTCAATTTAAGAAGACCTTCCTGGAATCTCTGTATGCTAAGTTTCATGAAAGCATAAAGCATTTCATGTTTGCATACCTCTATGCATGCTTAAAAAGCAGACAAAACAGTTAATTTAACTTGGACTATGACTTACCACATACAGCTTTCTCTTTAATATCGGATAAGGAGGTATAAGGGTTATTCCATCACTGCGAAGCGTTGTAGCTTAGTGCTTAACTTATTAAGAAGGATTATATCTTTTCAGAGAGAAACTGACTTCCTCCCATTTTGGAGGCTTTCAGTATTTTGTATGAGAAGTTCTGTGTCTGTTAAGAGTGTTGGAAGTAACCTGAGCTTTGGCTGTGGGCAGAGGCTGGGTGTTGTGCACGATTTTTGATGTCTTTCATCCTAAATGCTTGGTATGGTTTGGGAGGAGGGGCTAGGCTTAATACTCTCTCTACCAGTATTTTATTCTCAAACCTGTGTCTGGTGCAATCCATCATTTCTGTCCTTCTGCCAAGCACAAATTTTTAACGTCTTTTACTTTATTTTATTCTCTTTTAAAAAAAGAGATCTATGTATTCTCAGGAACAGTATTTGACCTGATTGCATATGTAAGTATTTATTAATTTTCCACAAGGGCTGAAGTTAACAAAAAGAATGCTATTTTTAATTTCAGACTTTAAATTTTTTAGTAATTGCATCCCTAGGCACCACACAATATAATCTGATACAGAACAACAGACATGGTTGCTTCTAAAGTTTATTGCAACCAAGTGGGCCCAGCAGTTTGGTCCTGCGACATGCTGTTGGACTGGCCCAAGAACAGCATCAGCCGCGTAACACCTGAAAACAATGACAGCTCTTTTTAGAGCTCCAGACTGGGAAAAAGACAGATTTTTGTAAAATGTGTGACTGGAACAAAGCACAGCAGCAGACCGTGAGGCATGCTCAGCAGGAGAGAGTTTAGTCAGGCACAAATCCAATTAAGTAACATAAGCAGAAGAAAAAAAACCAAAGAAAACCGTCCTTTCCTGGTGACCAGCCCAGCATACGATGTCTAGATATTTCACCAGGAGCTTTCCATCTACTTCCAGCAACTCTTGGGGCTGTTTTTTCCTGTAAGGATGCAGTGTGAGCACCACAGAAGGAAGCTGCTGGTGTTTTACTCTCCTACTTTAAGAAGCACTGATACCAAGTCCTAGTATTACTCTTCGGCATATCTGCCATCATGAGCATTTCAAACGCTAAGGCTCCTGGGCAAACACATTTGCTGTCACTAAAGCCTATAATTGAGGTGATGGATTTGGCACTGCCCCTACTCTGGACCACATGTCAGGGACACAGTGAGACACCCAGGTATCTACGGAGAACCACAGGTTAACATGTACCTTAAATATTCTCCAAAAATAACAAAAAAAAGAATAAAGGTTTCACCTTTACTGAGCTAATTCAGTTTCCACACACTCACATGGCTCTGTCCCATAGGACACGAAGCTGTATCCAGACTGCAAGTGGTCAGCCCCGCACCCATCCTCTAGATCCAGCCACCGAGGTGGCATCTAATTTTCACTGGCTTTTTCTGTGCAACATCTCTTTTTCCTAAAACTCTCGCTGAGGCCTCCTCATCTTATATCATTAACTTCCCTTCTCTTGTAATAGGTAGAAAATACCGACTCTGATCCAGCACCTGCAGCTAACCTCTGAATCTATTGACTTGAAGGAGAGGTTTGCCAAGATTTCCTTGCTGTTAAGCAAGGCCCACTGCATTGGTCATTATCATCTTACCGCTTCCTAAGAGGGCCATCTCTGTAGGCTCTTGGCAAGACCAAATATTCTGCATGACTGCAGAATAGGCTTGGAAACCCAGTTTACAAAATTGCTAACTAGAAATGCTAATAATTCTAAAAAATAGAATTTACACCAATTAAACTTACTTCCTTTGCGCCATATGACAAAATTATTACCAAGCTATTCCCTTCTGATTCTTCATTTGGTATTCAGCTATTTTGTGTCAAATATTTGGTGGCTAACTTCACTTCCGCTATCTCAAACCTTAGCAATTCCAAGTCATCCAGAAAGGGCTCATATGAGTCTCGAGGCAGACTGAGCAGTTTAACAGTTCAGGTGAGATTACAGAACGCCAAAATTGAAGTTAACGCTGTACCAACACTACAGATTAGCTGCTACAGCTCTACAGCAGGACAGAGATTTGCAACAACAAAAATTTAGCTAATCATGCAGCCAATCACACAAAAAATTAGTTAAATTCAGCTTTCTGCTTCTTTGCTCCGTGACTGTTTGAGTGGCATTTGCATGCAACAAGGACAGGTGCTACAGAGACAGTGGAAGTGCAGGCTGCAAATGCATCTGATCAGTGAAGTAATCAAGAAAACACCTAGAAAGCCAGGAATGTACGTGCTGTTTGCAAGCAACCTGCTAGGCAGGAGGTCAGCACTTAGTACATTGACATTTCTACACTTGATAATGAAAAAGAACTTACCATTGCTCCAACTGTGCACCCACACAAATACAGAACTGCATGCGTTCCCAAAATACTGGCAGTAATTAATCCTAAATGCTCCTAAAACTGATAAAGCTGGAACTTAATATGTAGAAAGTATGCCTGTGACATCACCCTAGCTGTGGAATTAATAAGTATCCAGGCCACCCATTTCAGGGTTAGGCACTTAAAACCATAGGCAGAGATCAATGCAACTGAACCAAGTGCTGTTACTCCCCATTTCTGGCAGCACTCCACCCCAAGAGAGGACAGTGCCACGGCTTTCTAAGGGGTCTTCAAGAAACAGTAGCACCTTGGATGTCTGTGAGCTTAAAATGGGAGCACCTGCTTTGTGTGCCCAGTCACCTTCATCCTCTCAGAAGACTCAGCTGTCTCTGCTTGGGACAGAACTGGTAGAAACAGGTCTTGCTGGAGTGAGAGCAGCCTGCAGAGGGGCACAATGCCCCATGAAGAGAGATGGCAAGGGTCTGATTGCTCTCTGAAGAACCTCAAAGCGGGTTTGGTTAGATGTTGTCTAGAAACAAAACTGCTGAGGAGAAGATGGATCGCACTACTGCAGTAGTGGGTGAAGAACTTCCCTGCAGCGAGACTTGATTCTGGCCCTGGTCTTGCTTGGGGTGGGTTAAGTCTTTGCAGGGAGGAAAGCAAGCTTACTGCAGGAGATGCCAAGATGTGGAGGGAAAAACAGTTTACAGAGAGATAGCTGTGGTTAGGAGCTCTTCAGCAGTTCAGACAAGGACATAGCAAGATGCATCAACTCCTAGTTTAAGAAAAAAAATACTCAAACTCAAAATGAGAGGCGTTTTAAAGAGGAAGGACTACCAGTGAATTATCAGAGTGTGTTATCTGCCTCCACCACTTTGAGCACTGGATGTCTCTGATCCAGAAGAGAAATCTGCTTTAGTGTAATGTCTTGACATCCACTTACATAGTTGAGGGAAAATAATTTCTTCCACTGGCTAAGGCTTTATGGCATGAACTTCTGTAGGTATTTAATTGAAAACAAATCTTCATTCTCAGAAGACCAATTCTGCACCCTTTGCTCTGTAAGGAAAAGGAAAGGAAGGAAATGAAAGAAAAGCCTGGAAAAAACCCACAAGGAAAAAACCCTGAAACATCACAGTCCTACAGCCATTTTAGAAAGTTACAGATTGGTAAGAGAGCTCTTAACTGAATGCATGAAGGAAATGGATCATGATGTCAGTGATACAGGGCACAAGATTTCAAGGCTTTTGGAATGGATGTTTTGTTATAACTTAATGTACCATTAGACCAGCAGATGGAAGAACAGACTTTGTGTGATGCATTACCCTAGCACGCTCAGAGTGACTATTTAAACATGAAGCCGTGGAGACAGATTTTTTCATCAGCTGGCTACCCTTTTTCTATTAAAGTTTTAATACAAGAAAAGCTGACATACAGTTTTATGATATCTGGCTTTGTTTAGAAATTATGATGTAGATCCAGAATAGCATTAGAAACTACAAAGAGCACTGTTGCTTGACCACAGCTTGCTTAAAAGGACAGAGATGACTTAAACTTATCAGCGTTTCTCTCTGAATGCATTGCTTTATTAGAGCATCCCAAGTCAATTCTGCAGAAGGATAAGTGCATTTGGTTGTCTGATGCAAAAGACAGCACCAAGTACTCGTAACCCATTTGCTTATTCCCATCCTTGATAAATGGCTTCTCTGAACTCGTTAGTAAAATCAAAAGACTATTTGTTTAGCACTTCCCATAAAACTGCAGAGGGATCTTATTGGCTAAAGAGTCAAGTCACTGTGGCCATGGGCTGCCTTCTGGGGGCTTCTTCTACCACTGACTGAATTGTAAGCACTGACACAAACCTTTAAGTGGCTCAGTATTATAGCATGTCTTTATTTAACAAAATTGAGTACGATTTATCCAGAAGACTTTTCTGACAATCCCAAACAACCTCAGAAGCATTGAGTCCGTACCTGCACGAATACACAGCCATACGCCCACACTAACATTGCATGAAACCGTCCTTCACTTAGTTTTGTATAACTTTGCATCCCCCAAAAAAATTTTCTCAAGATTATTATAGGGCCAAATAAACAGTTCCTATTTATGTTGTGAACACATAGCTAACTGCTCACTGTACAAAATGCAAACCCATCCTCTCCTACCTAAAGGTACCGTTTTCTGCTGGGAGAGGATCTAATACTCTCATCTGTCTGATACTTTAGGGCACGTGTCTCCTCCAGTCCTTTTCACATGAGCTTTAGGAATGTACCTAAGTGGGAGTTCTTTATAATTCCAAGCAGATGAGGTGATTACCAAATAGCAGATGACAAAGGACACCTCAAAACTGAAAAAGCATCTTGAGAAGTTGATTTTAAGTTTTTCATTAACATCTACAGGAAAAGTGTTTCCTGCCCATATTAAACAGAACCAAGAGGAGAGCACGTACCACTCCCCACCCACCCTCCCAAATTTTGAGCATTTAAGAAAGGTACTTTTGCAGTTACACATATTGCATGAGCAGCCACAGTGTAATGGAGCCTTTACTCTAGCAAAATGTGTCAAAAATTAGATAATACATAGGTAGGCGAATTTACGTAGGCTTATACATCACTATTATTTCTCTGTCTGGTCTTCAGCTTTGAACTTTCAAACACTGCAGCTATCAGTAATTGTGATTTCTGTCTTTTAAAGCTACTACATTTACTTCCACAGAATCTTGACACAATTAGCATGAAAACTTCACAAGCAGATTTCAAAGCTTAGCGTGCCTAAAAAAAGAGCACTTTCCACTCCCAGGAACAGCTTCCTGTTCTCTCCCAGGTATCTTGGTAAACTGCATATAACCCATTTTCTTTCATATAGTGAAGGTTTAAAAGAACAAATAGAAATACTGTGTACAAATGCTTTGCTCTCCAAACCACAGTCATGCACTTCGATATCAGAAAAGCAATGTACGCAAAGCAAAATCAAGAAGCAGGCAACACCTTGGATTTATTTTCCTTCCTTTCCTCTAAACCCCAAATGACAATTCCTGTGCTATAGCTTCCTGTGTACCTTTGGATGCTAGCAGTTCAAGAACAAACATGTGCTTCCCTGGTAACTTTACGTATATTTTTTTTTTAACTTTCTCCATGCTGCTTTATAAATTAAGTACCTTAAAAATTTGGAAAAATGTACCCGTGAATCCTCTGCAATGACTAATTGTGCATACAAACTGTACAGCATGCAAGCTTATTCCCATAGAGGTATTCAAATGGAGAGAAAAAAAAAAATTCATTGTGAATTGCACCACTCTTCCAAATAACTCAAGATTTTGAAACAGCTTATTACTGTATAACTTTTTCTACCACTTCTAGCTCACAGATGTCTTAACTAACAGCTCAATGGGTTTGTTTGTAAGGTGACCCTGAAAGAACAGAATTGATGAAACAATCCAGTATGGTCTTCCAGCTGGGAGCACTTTTATGCTCTTTTTGGATCCCTAGCTTGTGTTAGTATTAAAAAAAAGTAAAATAAAAAAATAAACCAAGGATCTCTGTGCTGCACCCACATATACAGTAAAGGGAGCAGAAGTTAGCTGCAACCTTTTTCTAGTTCATTAAAAGCTTTAAGATTTTGTTATCCTTTTCCATCTTTACAGACTTCTCATCCTTCTAGTAGAGACACAATCATCGGAGCATTTACAGCTGCCTTCCACAATATTCTTAAGGCCCTCACTTGTGCATGCAAAGCCCTATCTCCTTGCTAGTCGTTAAGGCTGCAATTTTTCTTTCAGCTGAAAGGATTAGTTGTGTGAATCCATTAAGAAAACTGCATGGCCAGAAAAAGTGCTATAAAAAGGCAAAAGACAAATGTAGCATTCTCTGTCCTAGAGAGTAAGTGCATCTCTTACAGCACTGTCTATAGAGCTTGGTTATTTTCCTTCCTACCAAGAAAGAGAAAAATGAAAAGATGCCCCCTTCACCACTAGGTATTTTGCACAGTCATACCATACCCAAAGTACTACACCAGAGCTGTTCGTGTCATACCACCACAACAGAACAAGCTGTGTTAGCCAGTCTGAGCAGCAAATTACAACCAGTCCTCCCTGCTTTCTTTTAGCCTCTTCACAATGCCTCTTCCCCGTCCGCAATTCACGCCCAAAGCCTCACAGCACATTTTGGAGCCCACTGTTCCAGTCTACTGTGCATTCAGTAGCCACCAAGGTGATCTATCATGCTAAGGGCTGTGCATATCACACAGGTAACTGCATCACCACTCCAAGTTACAAAATTAAAAGAAATTTAAAGTTGTTTAACACCTTTTTTTGAAAAAGACTGCAAAATCTTTCTTCTTTTGACTGAGGCCATAGAAGATGCGTTCCAGCAAGTGGAGAGACTCCCCTGCTGTACGGAGCTCACCTGCTGCACATGCTCGGCAGCATAACTTTCAGTAGCAGAAAATTACTGAATGCGTTAGGACGTAATTTACTGTTTCAGCTTCTACCTTCCTTAATAACCTAGTCACTGAGCCAGCACACGGGCATTAACTGACATAGAGCACAACTCAGGGGCCAAGCTCAGAAGTGTGTTTTCCAGCAATGGAATGAATCTGTGCTGAGTCTCATGCACTGTGACCACATCCCAAAAGCACGGGAAATACAGAGAGCTCCAGCTGTTAAAAGCCTGATCTAAAATGTTTTCATATATTTAAACACACAGGAGATGCTGTATGGTGGTGGGAACGATGGGAATTTAACCAGAAGAACTCACTTTGCCAGGTCATTTAATAAAAAACACAAGACAGTGAGTTGTTACTACTGGTGGCCAAAGACTTTTTCAGAACAATAGGTTGTTAAACTTCACATTATTTCTAATTTGCAATTTAGACTGCAATTTTCACTTGAGGACTACAGCAGATATAGCACTTCTAATCATTTCCCACCCTGCAATGTTAAGCAGTGCAAAAGCTACTGAAGAGCAAGTAGCAATGGTTTACCCTGAGGTGGCTATTTATTTAAAAAAAAAAAAAAAGTTCAGATGGAAAGTTGCTATGCACACTTAGGAGAAGACTATGCTGTAAAACAAGCTGTAATCCTCACCAGTGTCATCCTTTGCCTTTCACTTCTTTGAAAGGATATATATACCCCAAAGTAAAAACAGATTGTTCTTTTAAAGTGTACTAAGCATGCACAGCATTATCTCCCCTGATTTTGATAGGCCAGCACCTGGTAAGTGCCAGCAACTAATTCAAAGGGACTGTGAAGCACAGCCACTCCCTGCAAAACCCCTACCCAGCAGATGAGCAAAAATGAAGTTTCATCTCTGGCGGAGAGGAGCACTGAGCGCTGCCAGACCTGAACCATCCCCTACTGCACACAGAAAGGGGAAGGTGTACTTAAAACCAACCCAAAGTACTATCAACAATACCATACTCGGGACTAGTGGGCACCAGGATTAGTGAACTGGGAGACTAGGACTAGCAAGTGACTTGGGGACTCATGACCCCAGCTCCTGCGCACCTGGAAAGTAAGCTCCTGAAGCAGCTAGAATCGTCTCTGCTGCCATTCCTGGCAACATCTTCCCTGGCTCTTCATTTAATGGTCAAAAAACCTGGAAAGAATTCCAAGTTTAAAGGCTTCTTTGTAACTTGTTGAACAACATGGTGTAAATCACTTCTTTCTTTAAATCAGAAAGAGATGAGTAATTATCACCTTGGCATTTCCCACTCCTCCTCCTAGCCTTACTTTTTTTGGGGGGGCCGGGGGGGAGTGGAGTGGCTTTTCCCGAGTTGGATTCAAGTGGCTTTTCCTTCTAGAGATACACAATTTTTGTACCCTCTCTTTTCCCTCTTCACTCCTGCGTCTCAAGCTTAAACTTTGTCTCCGTGTGCTGTAATTCTCTTTTGCAGGGTATCTTCTCTTCCTCTCTTATCCTCAACCAGCTATTGTCTCCTCCCACTTCCCACACATGCTGTACAGAGAAGAGCCTCAAATGGTGGCATCTAAGAATGAGGGAACTCAATCAACTCAACTAAGGAGAAAACAGAGGTTTGCAAATGTTTTTAAAGCAGTCTCTTTCCCACCATCTAGTTCTAGGAAAAGAGCAAGATACTAGCTTTTCGGTTCACACTGTATCCATGGATTTTTTGCCGTACAAATCTCTTTCCTGTAAGCCTCCAGCTAGGAAGCAAAACTTCCTATAAAAAATTAAACCTCTGACATCGTGACTATTGCAACACAGACCATTTCTTTCTTTCTCCCCCCACTCTCTTCCATCACAAAATCTTCTGTTCGCCACAGGAGGGGGAGGACACGTCTCCACCATGCTGCCTTCTCCCAGGCTGGTTTTAATCATTTTCCTTGTGAATTATTAAAACCAACTAGAAACTTGCATCTTCTGCAGATCTTATTTCAGCTTAACGGTAGCTCCGCACTGGCCGTGTTAGAGGAGGACACAATTAGCCAGGGGGGCAGGCAGGGGAGCAGCGGCCTCTCGTCAGGCGTGCTGCTGCTGTCGCGTTTCTAGCACGCAACTCCTGTAAATCTTCACTGTTGCTCAGCTAATATCTTACAGAGGTGTTGGGAAGGAATGAGCCGGGCTCGGAAAGGCGTAACTGCCTGACCTCATCACACAAGAAAAGCAGTCTCTGCAGAAACAGAGAGCATTCTGACAGATCTTTCTACGTTAAACAATTATCCCCCCCTCTTTTTCAAAAGCTGCATGTTAAAGTCAGGAGACTTTTAACACAACTGAAAGATTCTGCCCCTCGTTACAGTAATGACAAATGTTAACACTTCCAGGGAAAACAGAGTTAAGGCAAGACTGAAATTACCCAGACTTAGGGCTGACACGCAAGGCTGCCAGTATGGATTTCAGCCCATTAAAAAGAGGTACAAATGACAAGAAAACTTGTTGATGCACTCAGTCTCTCTTTTCACATAGAAAGACCGAGCTTTATCACCATGAAAGTATTTATCTCTGCTTTTAGGAGTATTAGACATTTGACTTCTCTGTTTCTGAATCAGGAAACCTCAGCAAGCTAAAAAAACCTACTTTCACTGTAATGTTTCAAAGATTAAACCCAAACAAATAAGAGGCAAAGGATTTTAAACACTGGGCTTGGACTTCTTAAATCTAAATAGCTTCTAATAAAACATAAAGGGCACAGGGAGCTCTTTTGAAGATGCTCTTCCGTGTTCTTGCACGCAGTGGCTGACCAAACTCTTACTCCAATGAACCCTCAGTGAGAATAAAAAAATGCAAGAGGGGACTGAAACAAAATACCACATCTACACCCCAGATGCTTATTTTCAGGTACAGAAGGTGAGGAGACACAAAATGCAACCTTTTTTCTCCTGCCAAGCTACCTCCCCCCCTCGCCCCCCCCCCCCAAAAAAAACCCTGAATGAGGACCAGGACTTTATGGGAAATCAAGAATATTCCCATTTCTGTTGCAAAGTTCTGTTTTTTCAATACACTGATACATCCTGTACATTAGCTTAAAGTATTTTAATGTATGGTTTAAAGATAAATATGTGCACACGTGTGTATATATATATATATGTATAAATACACACGCCACAGCTTCTGGTTGGACCCTAGAAAACTGGGAAGAAATCAAGCTACTGACTCTTCCTTCAATCTGGTGAAAACTGAGACAACCCTTCCAAAAGATGCACCTAAAAATCAGCTATCCCTTCTGACAAACTTGGTCCTCCAGGCTTGCTTTCACTCCACCTACAGTCCTGTCCTAGGATGCAGGGACATCACATTACTTCCAGATTTCAGATAAATGATTTTACAAAGAGTGTGAAAGATGAAGCACTGAACACTGTAGGCTTTGATTAGTTATGTCATTCTTTATCTAAGGATACAAACTTAAAAATGAAAAAAAAGGGGGGGGGAACAAACAACAGAAAATCAGCATCAATTTACAATTTTAATATTGAGCAGTGATTAAAAAGAAAATTAATTCACACTGCTTGAAGGTGGAGTTTTTAATTATTCATATACATATTGCTACTTCCTTTATGAACAAATACTGGACTAGAGCTGCAATTGATATATATCTACATAATCCCGTATGTGAAAAGTAGGTCTAACACATTGCCACTTAGCACTTGTCAGAGTGACTACAAAGATGCAGGCAGTCTGTGAATTAAGTGTCATACTTTTATTTAGAGGTACTTTTTTCAATTCCATGTATCTGTTTTTAGCATGTTTCCTCCCCTCCTCAAATTAGATCAGACAGCTTTGTATAAATAAAATACGATAATCCACAGATGCTAAATGCTCAAATGTGAACGTACAAATATTCTGATTAGTTTCTCAAAACTCTGACAAAACCTGACAGTGTGTTTCTTCAAGAATTATTTTTATTATTAAAAATAACAAAAAGACTTTGCTATATGCTGCCTTTGATCCACATTCCTATTGTACTGATTTTTTTGACAGCAGCAGGGCAGTGGAGAGATGGAGGGGAACACAAGATTGCTTAAGGGAGCAGTATTTTATTTCCCCCAAGGTTACATACAAGTGACACCATCTTACCAAACGTAAAAAAAATTAGCTTTTGAAAGGAGTCTGGTCAAAAAAAAAAATATTTCCAATATCTCTCTTCCCTTACAAAAGCAGAACAGACCCAAAACCATGGAGCAGATACAGGTTCAGATCGTATCTAAGACACGGGTAGTACTAAGGTCCAAGACTTTGCTTTGGGTCTTTCCTGATTTTTTTTATTTCAGCATATATACTGAGAAACTCAGCCACCGCTGTGAATGTCAGTGAATGACTGCTTGCTAACCGCTGTAAATTGTACCTGTAAGAAAACTGAACAAACCAACACTGCATGAGTTGCGGTTTGGCACAGCTTCACTTTGGCTGCTTCTTCTGGATGAGCACAGGGTCTGGAGAGCTGCCAGTAGCACTGATAAAGTGAACCAAACCATAGAACGTAACACACAGGGGAAGAAAAAAATTCCTTTGCCAAGAAATGCTGGTGGTAACAGCGCAGCATCCTCACATACGCCTCTGAACACCCCTAGGTAGCACAGCACTTTAAAAGTATTTTATGTGGTATAAACTTGTCTTCCTTAAATAACAAAAATTAACAGCTGACAGCTACTTCCATTATTGCTTTCCCCCATATTCATTAGCACTGTCTTATGTTCCTTGTTAAACACATTCCCCAGAGTGACAAATGTGCCTAGCAGAGTGCAGGCTTAACACACCAAGCTAACATAACCCTCCTTAGATTTTTCCATGTATTAACGACCGTTCAGAATTGATTTATAGCTTCTGCCAGTGGTATTTTACCCACGCCATGTGGAATATGGAGAAGCCATGTACTTAACTTCCCATGAAAACACTAACCATTCCAGAAAACCTGCTTACTCAGCATAAAAGAGGAGCACTGGTTCCTCACCCAACACCTACAGCGTAATGAAATGGCTCTGTTTCTGCTATGGAGCCAGAACAGTCAATACATACATGCAATTATTTTTACCTCTGCATATGGTGCAAGGCCAATTACTCCACCTTTGGCTCTTTATAGATCTACTACAAACTTCCAGTCGGAGATCCATAATCGGATGTAAACAAACACCATCAGGTGCCTGCTATTGCTTATCTACAATTATAAAGCCGAGGATTTGTAAGTGGTATTCTTGTTCCTGTAAATAACTCTAAACAACTCAAGACCCCTTCCAAATAGTATTCTTACATCCCTTTTGGTAATGAGCCATATACTTTAACAATTTGTGCTGAACGACCATTAGCAAGCTGCATCAGAGCAGAGTAGTACCCAAAACACCTTCAGTCACACTTGTTAAGAGCAGGAGATTCTGCTCTCATGCCCTCTGTGCTAGAGTATGCATCAAGACAGTGACATAAGACAGAGAAAAGGCATATAATGTTGAGATTCAGGAATTGGTTCGCTACTTAAAAAGTCATCTTTTACAAATTTATATTCAAAATGCGGTAAGAAAATAATTGGCCTTGAAAACATGCCAAACACTGCACCAATCTTTCCATTTGCTCACTGCAATGGGATAACAAATTTAATAGTATGTCCATCTGGAGTTCACCTTACATGTGTTTCGAGAGGAAATAACTAAACCTACAAACCGAAAGCCTAACCCTCCCATATAAGGATTCAGTGTATGCTCATGACAGCCTTAGAGAAGAGAGTACCATTGCTTCCTTACCTGCAATATTCCTCCCTTCAAGTGAAAAGGACCAAAAATCTAAACGTAGCTCTGGAGCCCACCAGCAGCTCAGGGCACAGGTAGTCTATCAAGCAGCCATCCAGGAACACGTTCCTCTTGACAAAAAGCAGGTCTGCCGGGAGAGCTTTCCTTTATCTACAGGCTCCCTCTCCAGCTGACCAAATCCCTGCTCTGTGGTGGCACAGTCTTATCTGTTGTCACCGTGAGCAGACCTACTGCAGATGGCTGGAGTTTTAGTTATATACAGTGAATTCCCTATGGAGGGCAGCCTGGATCCATGACCACATTAAATGAAGCAGATATTGCATTTATATTTCTACTGCTCAGTCTGGAAAGGTCTGCAGATCCATAACTGGATTTTATCAGAAGCAGACAGCTGTATAGGATGATTTTTTTTCCCCAAGGGACAATAAAATAAATTCTGCTTACTGCACTGTTTCTGATAGGATGAAGCACTAGCACGTACTACAAAAAAGGTAGCTTTGAAATGTTCCAGAGTAGGTTTCCATCTTGCCAGTCTGTTCTCACAGACCCAAAAACCACATCAATACCTTTTGTGAGCTTCTTGAGTTCTTCAAGAGGCAGACCTTAATGTCAGCTACCTTGGATATTCACTGTCAGATTTTCCTCAGCTTTTGAAGACTTTTTGTCTCATTTCGGCTAAACAACAGAGATAAATTATAAGCTCTTTCAACTTGGGTTTATTTATTTTTCTGGGTGTAACTGAACGGCCTTTGTATACTGCTACAGAGCTCTGCTTACGACAGTCCAAGACATTAAGACCACAGTGCTATCGCCTATTATTTATTGTGTATGCAGTTGACTTTACGGGTGAGTGCCGTGTTCATCTGAAGAAACTCTTCGTCAGCGTGAAAAATGCGGTGTGAAGGCTCTGCAGAGAGCTCTTCATTCTAGTGCTCGCCTAGCCAACACAAATTACAGGAGTTAGAAGTGAGAGATGTTGGTAGCAGCTGATGCTAAGAAGCCCTGAGGAGTGTGGATGGGGAGACCACCAAGGATAGGAGAGAAGGGGAAGATAAGGGGAAGCAGTAGAGAAAGCAGGCAAGAGAGTAAAGACAACGAAATGGTAATCAACCAGCAGTAACTCATCAATTACAAAAGCCAAACCAGAATTCGGGGGTGGGGAAAAAAAGCAAAGCTTTTTCTGGAAGGGAGAATACATTTGTAAGACTATGAAAATAAACTGAGGGCTGGCAAAGTTTAAAAATCAAGCAACGCTATTCTGTCCTTGTTAATGATCTTTTCAAACTCCTTTCTGAAGTGAAGCTTTGATCACAATCATTTTACATAGAAGACTGAAGCAACCTTGAAGCGGAATGAACTGTGCAACTGCTTCAGCATAGGAAAGTAAAATGCAAAGCTAGAGAAAAGACAAATCACTATTCCCTTTGGCTATCATTAAGAAAAATCTAGTGATTGGTGATCACTGCCGAAAGAGATAATAATCTACCAACAGATGTGTCATGCAGGCTACCCAAAGTAAATCAGCATTTCTGGTATGACTTAGAAGATATCCTGAAGGAATCCGGTCCTTCAACCATCACAGACAAACAACGCTGCTACTGTCAGTTTACTGAAGTCATACGTAGCGTGCAAACCTTCCGTGCCTTTCTAGCAAAGGATATCAATACTAAAATATTTTAAGGCAGTCATTTTCATTTTACAAGTAATAAAATCAAGGTGGAAAGACATTCTCCCACTTGCACACAGAAAGAACGGCAGTGGCAGGAATAGGAAGCCCTGGCTGCCAAGCCCCTTTTAACTGCTAGGCTGAACTTGCTCTCTCCAGAGGCTACGCCACCGCAGCAGCAATATTCAGTACAACCGAAGTGTAAAAGGAAGTTAGTTTACACAGTAGCAGGGCACTCTCGGCTTACAAGGACGATTTGGCATCACGTTCATGGGCTGCACCTCAGAGCACCATGTACCACACGCATGTCCTGCACTGTGCTCCAAACGCCATAACCAAATGTTAGCACAGGATCCCATTAAGATCAGTTGTGAAACAAATGTTACACAGTCAAATCCAAAAGCATCTCTAGATAGAGCCTTGCTTTCCAACTGAAATTTCACTGAGGACAGTTCATTTTCACTGCTGCTAAGCTTAAACTCCAGTTTCCATGCCAGCCTGTCCGTAAGCGCTTCTTCAGATTCCTTTTGGGATGAAACCTCCCATGTCTGATCTGAAGCCCTCTTCCACAAGGAAGCTTCAGTTTCAGAACTGAAAGAGGCTAGAGAAGGAAAAATACCCACTACTGCACTTTGTGTATTAGAAAGAAATTTGCAAAGGCTTAGGTTCAGCCCTGGCAATTTCCTTCATCACAGAGAGAGGAAGGGAGAGAGGGCTGAGAATATTTATACATCACAGGTTAGGGGAGAAATGCCTACCTTCTGCTCTTTCCCACAACATGTCTATAAAGCCACGACAAATTGTGAGGAAGATCTGAGTGTCAGAATTTAACTTTTCCTTAAGGAACAGGGCAGCTTTGTTCACAGGATCTCTTCCTATACTAATTAACAGTTTTCTGAAAGGCTTTTTCTGAGCAAGATTTTCTATCCCACTTTAAAAGCCCGCATGCTCTCTGGTGCTAGACTCTCTGGTGGCTGCTCCAACATGACGCACAAAAATGAACAGCCACGAAATGGGAGGAGTTTCAGGTTTTGCTTAATAGACCATCTGGATCACATAACACATGGAACTGCCCATTTAATGAGATGGGACGTACTGGTCGATTCGTACGCTAACTTGCAGCTGCTGTGACAGTAAATTCAACTTACTTCTAACTCTGGACACCAACTGGTCTTTACACAGGTGCAAGAATGCTGCAGAAAAGGTTTGTTGATGATATTCTTACAGATTTTTCACATATGGCTCCACAGCAAATTGCTGAGGTAAGATACAAGAATGGTCTCCTCTGCCATACTTACAAAGGCCCAGAAAACCCTTGATCTCTGCTCGACAACACTTTGATTACGCTCTGATAAAGGCGCAGCTCTAGAAGTTGTCTGGGATCCACAGTCCAAACTGAAGTCAAGGGGTACTGCAAGTATTCTTTAGCATTACACCCGTGACTGAGAAATACATTAAATCCTAAGACAAGTGCCAACATTTTGTTCATAAGGATTCCCCTTCAAATTTAACCTAGTCACAAACAGCACCAAATGAAAATTGGTTTTAGTATTAGTGCTAAGTAGAGAAAGGAAGGAAAATAGATAATGATTTTACCTTTTTATTACAGTAAGCAAGTGAGCAAAAAAAGAAAAGCTGTGTTCCATATTTACAGATCACTAGGTATTTTCTACTGAATACACACAGAATAGAGAATATTCATATTACAATGGATCACCCATAGACACCATTGGGCCACAAACTTCCTCAGTGAACAAACTTTAACTGCTCTCAGCCTTTTGCAGTACAGCTACTGAACACAGGCTCCTGGGAAGTCAACAGAACAGCCTTGAAAGTTGTATTTCTAAGCAATGTTGTGCTTCTGTTGTTGTATGTTGCTGCTTAACCATCTCGAATATTAAAGAGACTAATCAGCAGTTCAGAGAGAATTCAATCATCCCGTTTTCAGGTTAAATGAGACTGCGCCATTTTTACTATCCAAAACATTAGGCACCCAGGGTAGGACACGTACATTAATACGAAGTCACTCTTCCCAAACCCTGTCCTCCTTTTCCTCAGTGACTTTTCAAATTTCTAGACAGTAAGAGGAAACTACCACTTGCAGAAGTGCCTATCAGCCTTTGTCAGCTCTGGCATTCCTCTTGGTAAACACATGAAGCCAGGGTCTCAAAACATCCACTTGGTTTGAAGCAGTTTGTTACCTGACAGCATGATGGGTAACAGTGCATGTGCAGACCTTCAGCCTCGGTTACGTCTGAAGCTGCAGTTCTGTTTCAGCTTTCCAGAATCTGGCAGCGTGTGATAGCAAGGCAAAACCACAGCAAAACTCCTCTGGAATGCCACAGCTCCTTACTTGGTATTGATAGTGGCATTACAGTCAAAGATGACTTGCTGCTTATTTGTTAGGGGTTGTGCTAATATATGAAGTGCTTTCCAAATAGGAAAAATATGTAAACTCCTTGGCCTAAAGCATTTATAATCCAAATACAAAAAAGCAACAGAGTGTAAATTAGAGGAGAATAAGAAAATGTATTTAGGTGAAAGGTGCTCACATCTAGATAATTCACCTTTCATAGTGCTACAGTGATTGTTTATGAGCTGGGGCTGTTGCTTAACTAAAATGGACTGTCAGCACTGATTACATACAACTAATGTTGAAAACTACTGGACAAGTGGTCGAGGATAGCTCTTCCAAGTGGAACCACAGAACCACAGAAGGGCTGAGGTTGAAAGGGGCCTCTGGAGATTATCTTGTCCATCCCCCCTGCTCCATCAGGAATACATAAACTATTTGTATTTATCCTTCATGTGTCATTATCGGTCAGCAAGTTTTCTTGTAGGCATTGTGGCAGGCATTTATCTTCCAGAAGGGTCTGGAGGAGGAGAGACAAGAACCTTCTGAGGACAAAGTCATGAACAGCTTCCCAAATATGGGAGCACAAATGAAAACACAGACATGATGACAAGAGACTCAGTCAAACAATGTAATGAGACAGGTCTGCATGGTGAAACAGATGATGGAAGTGGCTATAACACACTATAGAAGACAGGTATCAAGGAGGTAAAGTTATGTGGGACTTTGAAGAGGATTTTAATTTGGTTCTGTGGAGGCATCCAAAGAGGAGGTGATAAATCCATGTCAAGGATTGCTGCGGCCATTGGGAAAAACAAGGTTAGAGCAAACCCAGACCTATGTGCAGGGCTGGGTCAGAAACAAAAATGAACAGCCACAGATAACACAGAAGAACTAAAAACACTGTTCTCAGTATGCAGTACAGTTGAGCAGGAGTTTACACTACAATTTAAGTGGGAGATTACGGGATTTGGTTATGAGTCTGACATACTAGACTGAGAACAAGGAGAAGCAAAAACAATAGCCAAATTCTGATACAAGGGGAAAAATAAGCTGTCTAATTTTTTGTGCTCAAGTTCAGAAAGTCTCATGAAATAACAGAGAGATAAACGCTCAGAAAGGAAAGACAGGTTTAATTGTTACTCGTTAGTGATGACTGCAATGGTCAGCTAAAATAAGACGGTGGAGGGCAAGGGATGGGACCACAAAGGACTCAAACCAGACTGTGCCTGCAGAGTGGGGCAGAACTGGTCTTCCCGGTGCTCTGTAGTTTCAGTCTCTGTGCACGCACCGGTGCATCCTGATGGTGAAATGGGTATCGCCCATAGTCCAGCCACACTGGCCCGTCACCCTGGGACATCTCTAGGAGCTCACTGCAGCACCCCTCCTGCCTGCAGACAAAGTCTTCTTTCAAAGGAAACCAGGTCTGTCCTTGAGTGCTGACAAATACACAGAGCCAAGGGAAAAAGAAAGACGATAGTCTCCTAAAAGAGAAGACACTGGCATGTCCAGAGAGGACCTCAGAGACTCATTTCAATAAGATGAGGAAGATAAATACCATTTGACGAAGCAGGAAGGAGCAAAGGGTAGAATTTGCCTAGAAAATGCATTTAAGACCTTTGTTTACGATGGAGTGATTTCCATTAGGCTTTGGTGACACCAATGTCAGGAAGTCAAGTTTGGGGATTCCTTCCATGTGATCTAACCAAACTGTTACCTCTCGGTTTAGTATATTATTAAAGGAAAAAGCACACAAGGCTTCAACTTCTAAGTCTTCCCTTACCTGAGGGAGCAGAGCCTATTCAGTCATTTTTAACTAGTTTTCTCACTTTGCCATCTTCATCTACTGTGGCACAAATTTTTCAGACTGGAATGCCTCTGGATAATGACAGCAACTCTGGTTTTAGGACTGGGGACAATGTCAAATGTTTTAGGAGGTCAAAACAACCAAACTAGCTAAGGCGAAATTTCCCTAGAAAAACTGAGGAAAAATGAAGGCACTGACGTAGCTTAAAGAGATCACTAATGCAGCACAAGCCACTGACCCAATCAGTCATTCTTTCATTGCAGTGTCATATTAGGTACGCAAGTTAAGGCTCTGCTTTTTGCCTTCTGAGCAAATTCGTAACAGGGAAATAAAAAAAATGAGTTTATTAAATAGCCATAGTTACTCAAAATTGCTGCACCATTTGTAAATAATGTGTAACTGCAGTATACACAAAAGGGAGAACTTAGTTATTCCTCATTAGGAAATGCATATTTACACTAAGTAGGACAGCATTCAAATTAACTCATCTATTTAACTACTTGTCATCCATTACCTCACTTCACAGAACAGAAACAGGTTTTAACTTGTGTCTACTAGTAGCACTTAAACCAAAGAAAATCAAAGCTTTGTTTTGCCTCCATGTTCCCAGGGTGAATCCCAGGTGCTGCCAAGGCCAGCAAGATCCTAGACTGAGCTGGATCACAGAACAGGACTAAAAAAATCCCCATGTGATTCCTATCCCCCAGCTAATGACTTTCATTCAAGGAAGAACTATGAGCCTTCTACCCTACCCAAATTAAATGATCATCCACAACACTTTCTGTCCCATTATGGAAAGAAAAAAAAACATCAAAAAAGAGAGCAGCATCCTCCTGGGAGACCAACCCCTTTACCTGCTCCTGTTCTCAATTCCTTCATACAGCGTTGTGGCAGGCTCACCCTGCCCCACAGCCAAGCGCCCATACAGCTTCGCTCACTCCCCACCCCACTTGTCCCCAGCAGGATGGCAGAGAGGACACAAAGAGTAAAAGCAAGAAAACTCATGGGTAGACATAAAGACAGTTTAAAAGGTGAAGGAAAGAGGGGGGTAAAAAAAAAAAGGGGAAAGAAGCAATGCAAAGGCAGTGAGACAACACTTCCCACAGGCAGATGGATACCTTGGAGGACAAGACCCCTACTCCATCCTCCCCTACCCCAGGTTTTATTGCCCGGCACGACACCATATGCTATGGGAAAAAAACTCTGGGCCAGCTCTGATCAACCATCCCCCAAAAACCTACAACCTGCTCACTGTGGGGGTCAGAGGGGAGGAGAGTAGGGGAAGAGAGCAAAACCCTTGACAACACTGTTCTAGCCAGAAACCCAAAACTCAGCACCTTACAGGCTATGAAGAAATGCTGTTGTTATCTCCATCCCAGCCAGACCCAGTATAAAAATGAAAACCAGTACAAGGCACCGTGCAGCCCCACTGCAGCTGACTGGCCAGCCACAGCCATGCTTATGGTAGCCCCATCCCAATTAGGATGACTTCTTCCAGAGAGCACTGCTGTATCACATGCCGCAGCTCCACACCACGCAGGGAGTGGTGCAATGCAGTGGCAGTCCATACACCAGTTTCACGGGCAGAGCACCACTGACCTGCTTCTTCCTTTTGCTGAGAGAAGCCTGATTACTACAGACACACCGCAAAATCCCACTACTGCTCAATGACCTGTACCAGCGGCTTCCACAACGCTGGTTTCTGTCAGACCTCAAAATCCCTCTAACAGTCCTAAAGCAAATCTGTGCTTCAGAAAGGAGGGAGGGAATTCCAGGTCATGCCTGTAGACCCGACAAACATGGATCTGAAACTTAACTGAAGGGTCACATGCCATTGGAAGCTGCCCGACAAGAAAAGTGTTCACCTGAACGCTCCTTTCAGAAGGCGGTGAGAGACTGATTTGAGTCTTCCTGTTGCCTGAACTTAAAAGTGTTAAATCCAGAGAACTGTACGTGAAAATGTGAGCCTAGAAGTTTCTGCACATTACTGCAGCAGCCATCTGCATGGCGTACCCTGTATTTGTAAGCTCAGGTTATTTCTGCTCAGGACTTTCAGTGAGTGAATGAATACTTGTTCTCATAAGAGATTCAAATTCAATCATCGCTGCATGACTCTATCTACTCATCCAAATAACCCTGGGCTTTTTGGGCATGTATTCAACTGCTTAATCTAGCACGAGGGAACAGTTCCTATCAGTAACCAAAGCCAGGTCTCAGCCTGGCACCAGCAAATGTACTTCTGTAAGCAGACAGATGCAGAAGAGCTTTCTGTTCTGCTCCAAAATACTGCTTAAGGTAATATCAAGCTTGCTTTCTTTGTTTTTTTTCTTTTAAGAATTACAATTTTCAAAGATAACTGGGTGGGGGTTTTTTCCCTTTATAGAAGTTTGAGGGCTCACATGGATCTGTGAAAGTATGTGTCTCTTGCCTCTCCCTTTTCTGGCTCACAGGTCAATTTGTAATCCATTATGGAAATTAAATATAAAAATATTTTTTAGCAAGGATTTCCATTTAAGAGGTTCATATGTCTTACAGAAAGAAACAGCTGAATAGTCATGGGATTCTCTGAGTAAACAGTGAGCAAACAAAACACTGACAAATTATTTATAGTCATCATGTTCAACTTAAAACATGAGCCATATATTTAAGGTGGGCAATAGAAGACTAACAGCTAAGATCAGCTAAGTAAAATAGTATGGCAGGCAACCTGGGAATTTAAGTAAATTTTAAAGTAAAAGTAGCTACATAAGTTTTACCTGATTACCCATATTTTTTCCCATGATATCATATTCCATACTTTTCATAATGAGTAGATTAAATTAAAAACTACTCATAACAGGGGCACAAAATTATTTCAGATGATAAGGCTATGCATTTCAACAGTGTCTTGACTTCCATGCATTAACTAATCTCTTCTAAACAAATTCTCAGATAGGAATACTATGGCTCAGCGATTTCCCATGGAAACAGAGGCAGAGATGAGAAGACTGAAAATGAGAGAGGGCCCAATGAAGATTCTGCTGTAGAGAGTTGGTCAGCAGCGGACAAACCTACACAATTCTTACTTTTTTTCCCTATGGAACTGAGCTGTCTGGAAGCAACAGGGAACAACCAAAAAAAAAGGTTCTTCCTAAAGCTGCTCCTAAAGTTCTTCCTAAACTGAGAAATTCAGTCTTGCAGATACAGACGATTGACAACAGCAGGGGTGGCAAGATGCATTGGTTTGGCTTCCAAAAGCTGTGACATTTCCCATCTGATGTTACACTACTGAGTAACCTCCTTGTTCGACTTTTACATGGGATTTTCAGATCTGAAATTTGAAAACTGCATTTTACATCTTCTCTACTTCTTGGCCAGAAACCCACTATAACTAACATCAGCAAAATCTTTGAGATGATGGAAGTGCTCTTGTAATTTGCTTTTGCATCACTGAAACTTTGGGGCTATAAATGATACTCAATAACCACATCACTTCTTATTTCCATTGTTCACAGTTTTTTAAAAACATATAATGAACGACTTTTGTCATTATGAAAAGTCTTATAAAATAAGAGAGGAAAATAACTCTTTTGTGACAAAGTTTTTCAACAGTAGAAAAAAAAAACTTACAAAAAGACAATTTCTTCAATTTGTAATTCAAATTTTTACAGTGGCTTACATAGAAACCAGTTAGGTTTAATTTCCATTCAATTTTATGGAATGCCTCCACAAGAGCTCTTAACACAAAGCAAAGTCTCAAGTAAGCGCAGTGTTAAGATGATGAGAACTCTGCTAATATTATCCTCACAGAGATAGCAGAATTGCAATTTTCATGTGTTTTTGATAAAAAAGAATTATGGGCACAATGTTAAAAACTGTTTTAAAATTGCTCCTTGGATTTACATTAGCCATGGCTGCACAAAAACAAGCTTCCTTGCCTACTCGCTGGAAATACAGACAGCAAAATTCAGTCCAAAGGGACAGAAGTACAAAGAAAAGGAACAGTTACAATCCTGGAAAGCAAAATGCGAAGACTAAAAACTAGTTTTAATTGATCATTGGGATTAGAAGACTGCATTAAACGTTAATACTTTTAATCAGAGATACTTGAAGAACTGTAGTTTAGAAATCTCCCTCCCCTTCTTTTAAAAACCTGGTTGAATGCAAACTACCTTTCTGAAGACTTGCTTATTGATACTGATTATATTGATTCACTGATATTGATTGATTATATTGATTACTTACGTGGTGAAGCCTACTCAAAATTGGGGGTTTTTTTGCTAGCTTTGATCTTCAGACCCTAAGCGAGTTGAGAAAGGACTTGCTTCACTATGAATGAGCAACCATACTGTACCTCCCACGCCACTGCTGCCAGCACACAAACGCATTCCCAAAACTCCACTCTCCCAAACCTTCAAAACCAGACACAAGCAGTTTGTAATACACCCGTTGAAGTGTATTTCAGAAACTCCGGGGCCACTTCTGCCGTAAAGCAGCTGCCTTTGCAGACGACAAAAGAGCTTTCAAAGCACACCATGCAGGCACAGAAAAGCGTATACCAAGCACTGGCTCCAGCAGAGTAGAGTCAACTCGTGTTACTTCAGCTTCGTGTGTGTAATCATCACAGACTCCTTCTAATTGCAACTGCTTCTGCCACACATTTTCTGTAAGCCCCTGCTCTTTCCCACCCACACAGGCTGCAAGTAAAAACACCTTCCCGTCAAACTTTACAGGGCCATCTTACCAGACATGGAAACGCAGACATGAACGCAGAGGCTGGAGTCATCTTCAGAAAAACATTTTTTTCTTACCAGTGCTCCAGTATCTGTCTTTTCTAACCACATGGCAGCTATCACGGACATATTTGTTCACAACCTCCATTTATGGCAATACTGAATTTAAAGACTTATAAACTGTAGACACTTTTGCCACCGCTTCTTTCAAGTATGCCTTGTTTTCTTTGTCAGTCCATACTGATTACAATTTTTTTTGCTATAATCTATTTTATAAATAGAGTCCTCATCCTTTCTGTTTATTCTGAGATATCATGATGTCAAGCACCGTGTTTCGCCAGCAGAAATAAGACTGATCTTGTTAATGAATACCTGTGGTATAAGGAAATCAAACTGAGTGACAACTAGAAGAGAAAGCTGGTTGTTCAGGAAACAAGCGTGCTAGTAATCAGCACTTCTCAGAACAAAACGTATCACATGCATTGCTGTTAGATGGGAATTTGTTACAACCCATATATCAAACGACATTTACACAATCGTGGTCTATAAGCTTGTAAGGATCTGGCTGGCAGCAGCAAACCAACAATAACAGAGTGAATAACCTGAGGAAAAGGGCAGTAACAGAACAACTTATGTGCACCATGGCAGGGCTTAGAAAAATGCTTCACACCAGCTTACAGCTTTGTCCAGTCTTGCTGTCCCAGGTGCAGAAACACACCAACTTGTGTGCCTGTGCAGGGGAACCCTCTCCAAATACTTTGATGGCTGCTGTGACAACTGTAGAACTCTATCTAGGCATTTCAATGTTGTGTCCATATGCACACGTTGCTGGGCATGCCACGGATCTTGTTTTATAGATCTGAGGGGTGAAGATTACATTTTGGTTACATTTGGTCACTTCTCCTTGCCTATGGCCAGGCCTGTCTTTAGCCCCATCCCTTTACCGTACATTTCATTAGACCAGCCAGATGTGACAACATGCATTAGCAGGATTAGTAGGGTTTCATGCTCTCCAAAGGGTAAACACCCTACCCCTTGCAACCACAGGCTGGCTGGTCTTCACGGGCATATGCCTAATGCTTGTTGCACTGGTTCTGCTGGAGCCCAGAAAAGCTCCAGTCTGGGGTCAGTGGGGGACACCGCAGCAGGGATGATGCCAAAGGAGGGTATGTTTACACAAGCTTTTGCAGGCAAAGAGGAACCTCGATCTACCTAATGCTCCCAGCCAACTCAGAACTGTATGACTGATTTCTGGCCATGTGGGCAAATATGAGGTAATAACTCTAATGCAGCCTGGAGTAGAGGCAGAACAATTTTGCCCCTACCTGCAAAAAACTCCTTAAATGCACCCAGAGGACCCATTACAAGGGGCTGGGTTGTATGCTAACACAGCTATACAGTTTCTGAAACAGAGCTGGCTTCTCTCTGCAGCACTGGGCACAGGGAGAGTGAGCAGATGCCTGCCCATACCTGACGATGTACCCATACCCACCAGTCTTATAGGCACACTGTGCTTGCAGAAGACCTTAAGCAAGTTGTGGTTTTCACCAGCAAATAAATACTATTTCCGCTCCTATTTAGATAAAATCTAACTGGCTTGCAAAGCAATTCAGGAGCTCACATACACACCACAGTTGCTTCCAGCCTAACCCCAACCCAGGGACTAAGCATGTTCAACTTCATTAAATAGCTGCTGTTCGTGGAGTTGAGCAACGTCTACACAGGAGCTATGAGGCTCTCACTTCTCAGTCTTGCTTTCTGTAGCTAATTGGAAATGGCAAGACTCATTAAGCTTCAGCAGCCAGGTTGTCAGTTGCCTTACCCATGAATACTGTGTGGATGATGTTACTAGCTATTACTTTGCATTGGGCAATGTAAATTTGCAAACAGAGTTTCTATTTGTCGGCATGAGCCAACTCAACTTTAAATAACATCGCTGCTGAGAGGAAAAAAGTAAGAATAGGAAAGTGCAGATAGTGATTGAAGTGCCATGGTCCCAGGAGATAGAAATTTTCTGGGTGACATTCAGCAAACCACATGGACTACAGTTCCCCTATTTAAGCCAAATTATGGCAGTGTTAGGACTATATTCCTTCCACCTATAACCCTGGTACTGATTCTTGTTTCCCCTCCTTTCATTGGTAACCTACACTGATCCAACTCTGGGTGCTGAATTAGCCCCACATTAGTCCTACTAGAAAATAAACAAGGAATTTTCTGCTGGTGTACCTCTATGAGGCAGCTGAGCACCAGCCCTGGCCCACTGCACCAGATCAGCTCCTCTGACAAAGCTCCTTCCCACTTACAAGGGGCCAGCTTGCTTCTTGCAAGCAGTGCTGCGAGCTCTCTGGCCTCTGCAGAGCCTCGGGCACAGCAGGTTTGCTTCAGCTCTACAGAGCACCCAGCAGAAAGGAAGGAGGGTCTGCTTCTAGGCAGCTGTGGTGGAGTTGTCTTGGAGCAGAAGGATGTTTGAAGGTTCCCTTGGCTCACAGGGAGAGGAAACAAACTCTGAGCACGGAGCTGAAGTTTGGCATACCTCCCTGTTCAAATTCCGATGAAGCTTCAGGACCGGCTCCATCACAGCAAGACAAGGGGGTTTGGGGGGAACAGATTAAGGAACAGCCCTAGCCTGCTCTTGTGGTATAAGTATCTTCCACCAGTTTCTCCATCAGCTTACATCCTGTGTATGTTTCCGTACAACAGGGTAAGACATTCCCCATGTAGGCAGCTCAGGAAGCCCATTTTGCACCCCCAGAAGCCCACCTCTCTTACAATGTGGAAAGGACATGAGCCAGTTCACAATGCTTAGCCGGATTTTTCATTCCTGTTCCACATCTTACAAGTACAAATTCTTGGGCAGTGAAAAGCTCTCTGTATGATTCAATAGCCCCCAGCACTACATGCTCTGCGTTGGCCATTTCTCCAAGGAACAAAAGTTCTTGTTTGTTTTTCACATAAAACACGCTTCTGAGAAGGGGACACAATTCAAAACAAAATGAGAGCAAATATAGAAACCATACATAGAACATGGAAGTTTATCTCCTTTACCAATCTCCTTGACATAATCAAAGAGATACCACCATGACTGCTACCACAGTGCATGCTGATGCCCAGGCATGGAGGACCTGCTGCACCAGGCACTGTACAAACACAGAAGGGGGAATGAAATCCTTGTCCTGAATTGTTTGGAGTCCTCAGTGCCAACTGAGCAGAGAAAAGGAAAACACAAAAGCAGAATGACAATGGTGGCAAATGGACTGGTTCTACCCACCTATGTTGTAGAAGGGGAACATTAGCAAGGAAAGAAAAAGTGCGAGGTAAATACAGGCAGAATGGAAAAACAGGAAAGCGCAAGAGCTCAAGGCAGAAAAAAGGTGAAGACAAGGAAGCGCAGGACGATTCAGTGCCGAGACTGGGGATATAGACATACTCAAGGTCAGAAACAGGCATGCCCGACTTAGCATGTGGTTTTGTTACAATTAAGTGTTGTATGGATGTTACCATTTCAAACTCCATCTTAAAATAGCATTCCTCAGATTTTTCAATGGGAATGAACAAGGTCTGGTAAAACTATTTTGAATGAATGTGTCTCATGTCAAAAACAGAGGTTTCTCAACATGAAGTCCGCCCACAGGATACCACATCCTTATATTGGGAAAAACTTACTGAGGTATTTCATCTCAGGTCTTCATCTGAATCTAAGCATTTTGTTTCTGGCAGCCATCAACCTGCAAGTACCCCTAAGATGCCAATTTCCTGTGGGAGAGGCAGCCCTGCTCGGGAGCTCTACCAGGAGGGGACACTGAGGGTGCTCAAGAGACCAAGGAGCAGCACCCCACTGGGCTGAGATGGATTCGTGCTGGGATTAGTGCTGACCTCAAACACAAAGTTTGGAAACTAAACATTTCACCTTAGAAACACCAAAATAAAATGTTCTGATACTTCCAAGGGGAGCCTTTTTGAATTTTCCACTAAAGACTTTAATTTCAGGATGGAAGCAAGTACCAAGATACTGGAACTTTTAACATAAGAATCCCCATTTTGCAAGTTTACCCAGGAGAGCTGTGGCAGAGTCGTCCTAGCCTTCAGGAAGAAACAGCTCCTCCCCTTCTCCCTTCCTCCTCCTCCCTCAAATACCAGCAAAACCACAACTTAAATTGCCACCAGGACACTGAGAATTCTGTATTCAATGATTGCCCTCGGCCACCCTGGGCCATTCAGCTGAATTAAGTCAAAGGGACTTCTGGCAGGCTTAAAAATAGGCATGTATTTAAGAGCTTTGCTGGCTTTGTTGCTGCAGTGAAAAAAAAAGGAAGTCGGAGAGGCGTCAATCTGGAATTGAAAATATCATCAATACCTGCAAGACACAGAATATAATTGGAATGAATAATTAATTCTGGTCTACAGTGCCTTGCATGAAGCTTAACTGAGGGCAAAGTGAGAGACACCAACTCTTTTTCCCTTCCTGTTATTTTACATTCATGTGGAAACAGGTTCAGTAATTGGAAGAGAAAGAAAGGTAAGACACTCTGCTGTGGGAAGGGGTGCATCATGGTAAGGGAACTGAGGAATAACTACAGCACAGCACCAGGTGGACTGATACAGCGAGGATGACATACGGTGACAATTCCTTGGTAAGCGTTCTACTTTGTATTATCACTTCGGTGATTTTCAGTATTTCGATTTTGTGACAAGCTTTCCTGCACAGCATCATTAATATTTTTCCTCCCTTTAACAGAGTGGCTCTAAACAGCAGCAGCATTTCTTCCTGCCAGCTTCCAGAAGGAAAGGAAGACCTCGCTCTCTGCAGTGGAAATCTGCTGTGCCTACCTTAGTAATGCTCTCACATACTTTTCCCGTGTTCTATTTTAAACTAAGGATGCCCACAATGGCTCTTCTGGGCTTGCTCTAGCTAGCTGGAGTCACCTGTAGGTGATATGTCATTTGATCAATGACAGTTTGAGGATGAATCCATTCAGAAGGTTGTCAAAAACAACCCCTCTAAAATTTGTATCAGGGCACCTGGAGAAAAAACTAATTGCAAAGAACAAGCTATGCAGATACTAGCTGTGTTTTCAAATGCAGATGAAGTTTCTAATACTAGGCACATCTCTGAAAGAGTTTGTATCTACTTCGGAGAAGGAACAAGTAACACTCTATACAAATTCAGGAAGGTGTTGGAAGAGAGAGAGCAGACATATGCCGATTTTCCTTTTAGACAAGCCGCATATTTCAGCAGCAACATGCCAGATTTCCTCTCTTCCCTGCTGTCTTTGTTGTTTTCTTTTTCTCTCCTGCTTTTCCCTCTGGTGTTCTCCAGTGCACCCTTGCAGGTTGCAAACATACACATTACAACCAGTGTTACGGGAGTCAGCTGAAGCACCAGAAACAGTGTAGGCACATTAATATGGAAGATAAATTAGCATGTGTGAAGACCACGGTAAAAGCAGAGCCAGTACCTAAGCTTGCCCATCTCTATCTTAGTGCTGCAGCCAGAGGTTTTTTTTCTCTCCATGAGGTCCCAGTTCATCCACATGCCACACTGGTCCCCAGCTGTGGGGAAGGGGAACCAAGCAAGCTAGAAAACTGTCTCCCCAATTTCCCCCTTGTTTTCCGTGTTTTCTCCTCCTGACTCTCACAGAGTCAGGGCTGCCCCCCGCAACAGTGTGACACCAGGCTGCAGAGGGCCATGCTGTACAGATGTTGTTACCTCTTTAATCTTCAACCACATATGAAACGTTTGAAGCTAATCCAACTCCAGTAGTGTCAGTGGAGGATGCAAAATCAACAGCACTCCTCTCTACTGTCCAGCCCCTGCAGACAGGCAGACAAGTCTCAGGCAGCGTCCCTGAAGGTCAGTATCCACAGTATCTGCAGCTACCCAGTGGTGGAAGGAGGAATTTTAGAAGAAAATTTGCAGCTACAACAACAGAACGTACTATCATACCTGCATTAATTAGCTGTGCTATCTTTGGAGGAGCTCTCTTAAGATACCGTAATACCCACTGCCCTATGCCATTTCGACACGCTCCAAAAGTCTTTTAACTATCTGCTCACACAGAGGTGGTGGTACATCACCCTGGCTGCTTTAATGCAGGCTCTACAGCAAGGTTCGTCCAAGGGGGAAAAACGGCAGGAACCATCTTACAAGCTACCTCTAACAGGAAGCCACAATGGCCACCAGCACACTATGGGATAGCAGAGGCAGCCCACCTTCCCAACTCAATGCAGAGCTGAGAAGTCCAGATGGGACCCAAAGCATTTTCTCCTCTTTCTGCAGAAAGCCATGGCAGGGTAAGGCAGAAAGCCCCACCAGAATCTAACTGTCGCACAACAGGCAAATTCAGAAAAGCAGAAGAAACCAGCAGAAACCACGGTATTGGATTTGCACCACAGCTCAGAAAGAATAAAAGAACTTTCCAACGGCAAGTCCAAAGTCACTTTGAGGGGCCCCTGACAGGGTTTCACCCTCATGCAGAGGAGAAGGCAGCTCTGCCAGTACGTGTGCCACAAGAAGTATAATTCACCTGATGCGTTTTAATAAGCATTATATGCAAAAGCGTATTTTCATAGACCAAAATAGCTCTCATCCTAATTACAGACATTTGAAGTGGTAGATATTACTCACCCATTCAGAGCTCAAGCCTGTGAGCTGCTAGGCAGTTTGGAATATGCTTGAACTCCTGCTGTGGATGGAGCCTGTCTTTAGTGGCAGGTGAAGACCACACAGAAGTTACGCGCTTGATACAGAATTCACTTGTGAAATCCCATGGCCTATAATAAGCAAGGGATCAGAACAGATGACAGACAAGGTCCCTTCTGGCTGGGAAATCTGGCAACCAGCTAATCCGTATGTTCCCAGATGAGTCTATTACCGAGTAAGCCTGTAACTAGCATACACAAGTACTCCATCATCTGTAAGTTTCAAAACAGACATTGTACACCCTGAGATACTGTCACAATAGTCGTTAACACTGAAATAAAAGCTGCAAGTCGGCTGCTTCATCAGACTAGCAGACAGCAACAGACTAAGCCATTAGTAATTAATTAAAGGTCAATGACATTTAAAAACCCTAAAGAACGTACATCCAAGACTATTAATAATTGGCAAGCACACTTAAAGCAAGCTGTAATCCCGCTAGCTGTTCTCTGCTGCCGCTCTCCACCTTATCCCCCGCCCTCCACAAACCGTGGGGAGTGCAGGAGGGTTACCTACCGGAGTGCACTGCTCGGGATCAGCCCCAGACGCTTTCCAATGCCGCGCACTGGCAGCCTGGTCTGAAGCCCACAGACACGAGTCATCACCAGTGAGAGTTTTCCTGTTCGTTTCAGCAGGCACTGGATGGGCCGTAAAGGTCCTTGCCAAAACCAGTCATTTCTAATAGGTAACTATCTTCTGCTTTCACTGGTTTCATGACTTGGAAATGGCCAAATTACTCTGTACAGCCAGAGCTGAGACACTGCGTGGCACTCCTCCCGCACGCGCTACCAACAGCCCACATCCAGGGAGAAGTGCAACACAGGGTTAAAATTAAGTTTAAAAATTTGTTGCCATTGAAAGTTAACCTCCTTTGACACATGCGGGCGTTACTACTGAGTGGTTTCATAAGCCCTCGTATCTGCAAAAAGCCGTGCGATCCCCGGCTATTAAAAGGGAAAAAAACCCAGCAAAGCAAACCCAAGGCAAAAGGATGCAAAACTCCAAGGCTGAACCCCAGAAATGGGTAAGGTTTGTCACAACCTCTGCAACAGAAAGAATCCGTGTTTCTTGTCCTCCCCCCTGAAAAGTCCTGAAGGCAATTCTGGCTGAAAGAGTCTTCAGCTGCATCGCTTTAACCTGGACCTTTTTGCTGTTGGTACTGGTGTTTATTTGTTTGTTTGTTTGTTTTCTTTTTAATGATAGAATGAAACCTCAGCTCTACTACCGAAAAAAAAAAAATAATAAAAAAATAGTAGTACTTCATCTCTGCGTAGACAAGGCGCTCCTCGTGCGGAGCCAGGCGCTTTTATTTGCGCGTGCCCGACCGCACTTACCTCACCTAGCCGGGCCCTCAGCTGCCCTTCCGAAGCACAAACCAAGCAGCCACGCAAGCCACGCAAAAGCCAGGACCAGAAGCCGCCACCCCCCGGGCGACCCAACCTACCCCGCCTCCGGGTCGGCTGGTGCCACGGGACTTCGCTGCCACCACTCCACGCGCGGGCAGGCGCTCAGGCACAGACCTGCTCGTGCTCCTGCTCCTCGCGGGGATGGGACGCGTCCTTTCCTTCCGCTCCCGCTTCCCCGGCGCGGACGCCGTGGATTTCCCGCGGCGGGCTGGAAAGCATCGGCGGGGACGGGAGCGCTCGCCAAGCTCGGGGAGGCGGCCGGGCTGCCGGCGGCGGCAGCGGCGGCCCCGCGGGGCCGGGGAGGCGGCGGGGCCGGGGGCGGAACGGCGGACCCGCCACCCGCCCCACGCCGGCCCGAGCCCCCGCCGCCTCCCGCCGCCGCCTCCCGCCGCCGCCACCTGCTCGCCGGGGACGATCCGCCTCCCCGCCAGCCGGGCCGCCCCGGCGGCACCCGCTCGCCCCGCCGCCCCGTCCCGCCGGTCGCCGCCCCCCGCGCAGCCCCGCGCTCGCTCCCGCCCTCCCTCCGGCTCACCCTCCGCCGCACAGCCTCGAGCCGGGCGGGCGGGCGGCTCCACCGCTCCGCAGCAGCCTCTCGCAACTCATTGACCCCCGCGGCGGCGGCGGCGGCGGCGGCGCGGTCCCGCCCCCGGCCCGGCCCGGCGCGGCTCGCCGGGGCGAGCCCTGCCTCGCCGTCGTCACCTGCGCCGGCCTTAAACCGGGGCTTGCCCGGTAGCGAAAGCCGTCCGTGAGTCCTGGCGTGAACGGGAGGAGTGCGAGACCCGGGTCCAAAGTGGAAAAAAAACAAAAACCCAAACCAAACCCAAACAAACATGGGAAAACAATTCCTCGGTTTCCTGCTGCAAAGAAGTTAAAATCTCAAAATACCCGGTTCTCGGTAGTCTGAGGGAAAACGCTTTCCTGAAGCCTGCTGCACCTCTGCACCTCCCAAGCCGGCACTGATGTCAGTGAAAACGTCCAAATCGCCGAAACTCAGTCAAAGTTGAATCTGAAATGACAGCTCCAAGCTCCTGAGATAGCAACGAATTACCTAAAGGAAACCTGAAGGCTAATATTTTTATTTGCTCAGTTATAGCTCTCTGTTTCATGGCCTTTCTCAAGCAACCTTGTTTGCTTTGTTCAAAAATAAAGGAACACTGCAGGGCTGAGACAGCATCTATTTTGCTATTTTTTTGTAAAGCTGCTGCGTTCTCTTTGTACCACTGTACATTAAAACACCAAGATACACTTAAGTTTTGCTAGAAGCCTGATCACATGGGGGTTTTGCCTTTGGTCTGCTCTCCCATCCGTGGAGCAAAAAAACCCACCCATCTTTGCAGCCGGCGGTGTGTTCACCCCCCTCCCCATCACACAGGCACCCTTCCAGGTGGAAGCAGAATGCATACAGGTGCTACCTCTGTGCTAAAATAAAAGGAGAGGGCCCAGCACCGGTTGTTGGAGTTGCTCAGTGAACCTTCGTAGAAGGCAAGTTAAGTTTAGCAGAAATGTACATGTTCACTGGTGTGGGAACATTAATGAAGTTGCTTGGAACCCAGCCTTGCAAAGAGATCTGCAGTGACAACCCTGACCACCATGGAGACCTTGTTGTGATGGATGCCTCGCCTCTTAGAGGCATCTAGACGTATACACACATCAAATCTATGTGTATAAATGCAGTTTCTGACCACTTTTTTTGTCTTTAAGTGTCTGAATTTTGCATGGTGGCTTCACTCAGCATGCGTTTCCCCCTCTGGAGGACATGGATGGACAGATTTCTGTCACCTTCTTGGGAGCACATCTTCAGGAAACTCAGAGGAATGTAATAGTGAAAAAAAAAAAACCACACCACCAAACCCAACTGGATCACTTCGTTGAACTGGCTGCGGGGTTAAACATTGCTGGGAAGGAGTCAGAGAGGAAGGGGAGATGGAAGGAAACGAATTGGACTGATACATGATTATGTCGTCCAAGACTCATTTCTTTAGGAGACAGGATAAAAAACCTACGGCCTATAGTAAGGCCTTAATTAAAGCTAGCAGTTTTATACGTGCCGATCACCACAGTATCTAGGTGCCTTCCAGTAATGCATCTCGTATGCTGTTCTTTCATCTTCTCCTCAGGAGAAGTGGGTGTAGTTGTGTGTCATTGCAGTAAGATTTGTAGGGGTGTATGACTTGGGGGGGGGATTTATTTTATATTCTGTGCACAGAATTTTGATCAACCCTATACACTCCAGAAGGCAACATCGAGGAAAAATGTGGAAGGTCTGGAAAAATGTGGAAGGTCTGGAGTGCCCTTGGTTGCTGCAGTTCATTCCACCGACAAGACAGACACCCCGAGAGTGTCTGTCTCCTGGGGGAACTCATTTTACCCTTTGGATATTCTGGTCATGTGTCAAGTATCAGCTGAAGATAAAGATCAAGAACTAGAATTTGGTCTGAAAGGCTATCAGAGGTGAGGGTAGAGGACAGAGGGTGGTTTTCTTGTTCTTATTGTGCCTTTTGCCAAGACAGCATAAACCAGTATTCAGTTGGGAGTTCTGAAACTTTCCTGTTCGGGTGTATCTCACCGCTCCAGTCCTGCCCTGCAAGAACTCAGGTTTGGGTATCCAAGGTCCAGCAACTTCACAAGAATGGGACGGAGCCTTCTTGCCAGCAGGACACGATAGAAAACAGACATGATATTGGTACAGTATAGAGCAAAGCTGCCTGGAAAGTGACACCGTCACTGAGCAGAAAAACATGAGCTATGGTCTCACAAACACTTGCACATGTGGCTTCGTTTACTTCCACGTGTTGCTGCACTCATTAATCCAGATGGCCACGTGACTAAAGACGAATGCATGCACAGGACTGAAACAGAGTTTAATGCTTTCACAATTGGCTAAACCTACATGCAGATTTTTTTGGGGTTTTGGGGAGTTAGATGCTAGTAAGAGAGATGAAAAACACAATACAAATGAGAACCATACGTTACGGAAAGAGCTTGCGTTCAGGAGTGAGAAGGGAATCTGAGATTGTGTACCAGAGGCCAGTTTGGATGGGAAGACACCATGCTAAGAGTGCTATGCTTAAAGAAATGAGACCAGCCCTGCTATGTACTGCCTGTAATTCAAAGACACAAATAAAGAGTCAGAGAAGTAGAACATGTAAGCAAGTAAGCCTGGTGGGTATATGTTATTTGTAGTTACTGGAAGAAGACATTGTGCATGTGCTTTTTAGTTGGCCAGAAACAGGAAGTAAGTTCATCTTGTATTCAAGCTCTTTTTACATTACAGGGATGGTACATTATGGAGCTTAGCACTCCTGCCAATGTTCACCGTCAAAAGAGTAAATTGCCAGTTTTCACCAAGTTGCATATGCCTCCATAAATACATATTCAGCAGGGGCATATGCCTTCTCATTTTAAGGTTATACTTTAACACATTTGATTAGAGAGATGCATGTGCTGGGAGCCTGCTGCATTTATTACATTCAAAAAGAAGAAAAAACCCTCAAATTTCCGTATGATACATCCTTTCTTGGTTTTGGAAAATGAAGGTGGCAGGCCTGCTTAGTCATACTAAGTCACACAAGCACTTGTTCAGTCTCCCCACCTGTCAAAAGAAATGGAAAGTATTTAACTATTCGAGGGAATATTCTGGTCCCATTGAGGTTAATAAATTCTTTTGCCTATGGGATCACAAATTCACATGACTATTTTTAGGACTGATAATGGCAGGGAAATGGGAGATGATGCTGGAACACTTCTCTGTCTGATCTACTACTCAGAAGATGTGAACTCCTAAGTGTTCACATGTGAAGATAGTCATTGAACGCCTTATTATTCCACTAAGCAGAGCTGCTGGCTTCAGAAGAGAAGGTGGCCTCCTGGGGCTTTTACTTCAGTATTTTGTATTCCTCAGAGAAGGTAACAGAGAAGGGAATAACATCTTCAGCAACCTTGACACTACCTAATTTTGCAATGACAAACGTGCAGTAGCACCTGTGGTCCAAAACAAACTGTCAGCTTCTTCCTCATCACCTTCTCCTGTGGCGCTTTCATCTGAAAACGATTATAGCACAGCTCTTTCTTTGAGGTGTGCCATCAACACTCCATATTGACATGTTTCCACCTCCTCTCTTTGTAGACAAACTGATGAGAACAGGGCTTCCGCTCCCTCAAAACAGTATAACAGTAATGTCTTCTCGGATACCGCTGTAGGGTGTTGGCAGTATATCCCACGTTTTGGCTTTGGAAGGACAGGGTAGCATTTGGAGAGGAGTGGCTGGCAGTGGTCTTTCCACACCGGGCCCTGGAGCCCCAGCCTGTTGCTTGCACATGGGTCTACAATGACCTTCCTCACGCACCTGCATCTGCTGCTGGTGTTGACTAGGAAAATAGGATTGAGGCATGCACAGTGCACGGTTGTGTTTGAGCGCACACCAGAAGAGTCAGAAGCAGCAGCCACCCCTTCTCTGTACATTATAAGCAGCTAGCACTCAGAGCCACAACTAATGGAAAAACTCCATCTCACTGATAAAGGCTATGCCATAGACAAAAGCTATTATAAAAATCCTGTTATCATTCACTTTACAAAACTAAGGGGGAAAAAAAATCTGGCACCGGCTACAGAAGAAAACCTCCACAGTCTGAATGAATAAGGAACAAGAGATTCATCATCTCCTGTATGATGAAGTTTGCTTTTAGCTTCCATTTTTTTTTCTTCCCCAAACAGACCTTATTAAAAATAAAAGAAAGGCAAATTGCTCTCTGATGGCTATTCCAGCCTCTGTCAGTGATGTATATTGGGAAATGGGGCAAGCCCATCTGTCCTCCATATCCTTGAGATAATAATGCTGCATTTTAGAAAAGCGCTTGAACTATGGTTTAAAAGTGCTGTATGCCAGTTCTCTTACTACAAAAACTCAGTAAGGAAAAAACCTGGGACCTCTGAAACCATCTCAGATTATAGAAGGAAAGCAAATGGCACTTGCTTGCTGATACAGAGGTAATTCAGACCTATTATTTAACAGTAAGTTGTGATACGCTAAGAAGTTTGACTGTAGCATAATGAACTGCAGAAAGTAGAGAACTTTTTTGTCCCTAGGGTCCTGTTCTTCTCTCAATAGCAATGAAACGCACTGTGGATAGGCCAAAGCTCTGCTGCAGCCTACAAATCAAGAAGCATCTTGCCGTTTCAAGTTTTGCCTTTTTTTTTCCCCCTCATGTTGCATCACACCTGAAGCTTTGCTGAGTTATTCAAGTTCAGTCACTTACTCCTGAGAAGTTTTAGCTTGGGTTTTTTAACAATCTCCTCAACTTATGCTTCCTGCACAATGTAAACCACCACAACAGGGTAAAGCAGCAGGCTCTAAAGCTGAAGTAGGGCCACAAAAAGAATAAACTGGTTACGTAAAGTCAGGATGAGTGCTTGCCTTTAGAAGTAACATCTGGCTATAATTTCGGTTTTGGATTAAACAGTTACAGAATTGCCAATGAAAAGCCTTAAACAGGTTTAAGGAGATGCTTAAACTTACAAGCTTCTCTTTAGTTCTTGCAAACCTAGTAAATCCACCCTGTTGGATGCCACTCTCTTTCTGCAGACTGCTTGAGGAAGATGAGGTGCTATGAAATGGAAGTTTCTGAAGTCCTATAAATCACAGGGTATAGTCAGATGATGCAGCTGAACTTACCTAAAGCTCTCTGCTATAAAAAGGGGACAGCTCTCCCTCCTGGGAACTCTTGGATACTTTCAGACCCCTTCCTGAGTCCCGAACTGGAAGTTGTTTTCATTTCTCACTCCCCACTGCCCAGAAATTTTTTATCTTGCAGAATACACCAGAATCGGGTTGCAAATGATCTGTCAAAACAGTAAAGACACTGTAGGATGGGTCCGTATAGGAACTGCCTACTTTCACCACAGCAGATCAGCTGGCTTTCTATTGAACCTTACTTCAAAAGCTAAAGCCCATAATGAATCCTAGTGAATTTCAGTTTGCTGTTCTAACTGGGTATTGTGTCTGCATTCCCTCCCAAGCACTGTTCCCATATTAGAGAAACATGTTTTCTCTGTTCACTGGATTTGTAATGATGGAGAATTATGCCACAAGCATCCCCAAACAGGGCAAAACACCATATATTAGCATGGATTTTTTTTTAAGAACATTAACTGGAGTCTAAGGCAGAAGTCCCATATATTAGGCCAGGAAATTTTCAGGCGCTCTTAGGGTTTCTCACTTTCATTTTATACTCTGAAATTAGTAGCATTCAGGGAGACATGTTTGGAGCTAATAAGTGCTGGTTTTATTACAGATTTGGTTCTTTTGGCTCAATTATAGTTCAGTCTATTTTTATTTTTTCTTGTGACTGGGAGTAACTCAAGTACTAAGGAGCTCAAAGCTTCCTGGAGTAGATAAAACAGACTTAAGTGCAACATATGTTCATCCCATTAACAGAAAAATAAGCTATTCAGTGTTAAGCTGTTCATGTGTTAGTAACAGCTGTATCAAACTGTGATGATTGTTCTATAGATATGACTGCTTCAGTGAGAGTGTGCTGTCTTTAATCAAGTGTCCTTTTCATTTAGAGCAAATGCCCTCTTCCCCATTTCAAATGAGCACCTAGGATAGACTCCTAGACTTCTTCAAGGAAGTCTCTTACACATACTAACAAACCTGAAACACATTTCACTTTATCTGCTCTTATGGAGCAGCATTTATTTTGTCAATGAAAAGCCAGCCTAGTGTAGCAGCCCATGAATGGTACAGAAAAGGTTGCTACTGGTGAAGCTGGTCTGGATGATTAATACAACACAGAATACAAGTCACTCAAGTTTTTTTAGGGTGCTGGTACCATCCGTTCTCAGAAACGTAAGGCCAGATAATGAATACTACTTTTTCACACAATTTATGTTGCACAGTCCTTTCAGATCCACACCAGGGCAGCTGCATTTTCTTCACTGGTTCCCATCATTTTGCAACTCCACCTTCACAAGCTGGTCCTCAAACTTTTGAATGTCTACTTGATGCTTCGTTAGGAACTTCCCATTTAAATGAAAAACTGGTATGTCATGTTTGTATTTATCATACCACACCGAGTTCTCCGGAAGGGTAATATCCACCTCCTGCAAAATAAACTGTGACAGAAAATAAATATATTAGTACCTACTAGACATTGAAAAACAATATCTGCTTGTCTTTTGATCACTGTTTTTTTCAGAAATGCAGGGCTGTTTTCTTGGTGCTTTTGGATTTATTGTTCCATCATGTAGACAACTACCCATTTTGTGGGTACAAAATGTATGCAGCTACAATCCTTGGCTGTGCATCCGCAAAGATCTCTCTCCCTAGTCCAGGATGATATTCTTCATACTCTGTGCAGAACCACTCTCCTCTGAGCACCAACCACAACAAGTATGCAGCTGGCAACACAACAGCTGCCTGTTAGGCAGCAGAGTGCAACACCTCTTAATGCTTCTGCTAACAGTTTATTCCTTCAAGAAAGAGATCAAAATCTGGTTGAAGAACAGCAAAATCACAATCACATCTAGTTCAAATATTTGAAGCCTCCACTTACTAACATCCTTCCCAAATGATATCATTACCTGCCTCATAGAAGTTGCAAACTCCTCTATCAGACAAGGCAATAGTATTTACAAAAACAGTGGTTTTAAAAACTACTGCAACAAGGTGTATATTGGTTTGGTTTGCCAATACTTACTTGAGTAGCAATGTTACAAAATGCTTTTGAATAATGAGTTTTATGGAAATCAGTGCTGAAGTTGTCTTGAAGAGGTCACCCATGAAAGAGTAACGGATGCAAATAAATCCAAGCAATTTTCTTTTACAAAGAAAGAATCCTGATTAACTGTTCTTTCTATACAGAAAATGTAGACAGTATTGTAATACATTACCCTTCTCTTATATGGCTCAAGCACTTCTTTTGCTTCATCACATAGAGGGCATGGTTTCTAAGGGAAAATACTCAAATCAACTTAAAGCATACAGTAAAACACAGTTCATTTGTACTGTAAAGTAACATACAGAGACAGGAGCGATCATTACTGTAAATGTAGGTTCCCTCCCCACTACCACCCTGTCTTACCGCTTCCTAAGTCTTTATCGGTACAGCATGGATGAAAATAGAATAAAATATTCAGCCACATAATTTAATTATTTCTCATTTGCTATTATTTTTCTCATGGTGCAACTTAACAGCCTTCAACAGCTCTTCTAAAGGCTGATTCAAGGGCATGGTTTGGAAGGCCATGCACAGATCCCTTCTTTTGGTCAGCAGCAATGAAAATTCAAAGCATTGCCTGAAGAGCTGAAAACAACTGCCAGTACCACTCTTGACAGAAGAATTTCTCTTGATAGAAGGGGGAATGAGGAAGTCAGATGAGTAATTTCTAATCTGCTTCAGATCGAGTCACTTGGGTCAGTTCAAATAGCAGAATAAAGTGATTTAAGATAACCTGTCTGACTTTGCCTGCAAGGAATTAAGCAAACCTGCAGAGCTGGGAGGGTAGTAACCTCCAGCAGGGAGAACTGGCAAACAGTTGCAGTGTTTTGACCTGTGATGGAGTCAAAAAAACTTCTCACTTTTGAAAACTCCCTGGTATTCCACTACAGTTGTACAGCTGAATTCTGATCCATCACGATCATTGGAGCAGTGCATACCTGAAGAAGAGACTCACATGAAGGCATGCTGCTTCCGGCTTTGTAATGGCAGAATTCAGCCTGTAATTCACACAGCGAAGTATACAGTGGGGAAGGTGACAGCTCTGTCCCTCTGCCATGAAATACCTCTCGCAGCTGGAAAAGACCTTTTCCTCTTCCTCCCACATAAAAGTATTCCTAGGACTTGTTTAAACATGGAATTAATCTGAAACACCTACTTCTTCCTTCCTGCATGTGAGTTAATTTTGATTAAATACTCCACTTTTAATTCACATCTAATCTAAACTGTCTTTCCCACACAGACAAGTCCTTGTGCTCTGAAAACCTATGCAAGATGCTAAAGATCAATGGTACTGTGTTCTTGCTACTTCTTGTCGCTTTTGGAGGGATTGATATACCCAATATTGGTGGCTGAAACGAACGTACTAGAATCCTGCACATCAGACTTGTAACATGCCAGGCTCCTTAAAGTAGGACATACTTGGTTCCCCTAGGCCTGTGGAGAGCTTTCTAACAAAACAGTCATAAAAAAGCATTTGACAAACTAAGCTGACTCCGCAAAGAATATGTTTCTACTCCTGCTCTGATGGCAAGCTTAAGCACTACGTGGTACTAATAAGATTGGAATCAGTTTAAAACCAGATAGTGAACTACTTTAATTAACAGTGAAATCTGTTTAAACAGTCCATTTATATTAGTACATATTTTTCAGTAGAAGAATCCAACAGTAGGTCTCTCCCAGCACTTGCTTTATGCTAATTTGCAATAGGGCTGCCTGGATAAAGCTGTCGTGGACAACCTTCTCTCTCAGATGTATATTACAGTGGCAAAAGGGACTTCTGCTGCTAAGGTAGTAAAAATCCCTTCCCAATATGCCATATGCTGATCTGTTAGACAATATATGTGGTGGAAGGGACAGTTTTATTTCTACAGATAATTGCCATTTATGCTGCATACTTAGACTGCAGTTTCGTGGTCATTTTAAGCTGGCACTGATGCTGAATGAAGCAGACCCATCTTCCTGTCACTGCTTCTTTTGTGCTGGCATAAGCACTCAAACAGCTGCACAGTAGAGCTAGACAGGAGAACTGATCTGAGTTAATAGCAACCTTCCAAAAAAAAAAAATTTCCTTTTTTAACCTGAAGCAGTTGCCGCACGAATGCTTGTGTTGGCATAAAAGCAGCCCATGAGGGGAAAACCATTTGCCAGAGCTAGCTTCTATTGGTTTGAACCAGCCACAATAGTCATAGCTCCCTCCTGCCTTCTCCTCATCTTTTTTCCTTATTCTTAAAAATAGGAAGGAGGGGAAAAGCAGTTAATTAGCATAAACTAAGAGTGCGGATTACATTTATTTTAAAGTAGTCTGCATTTTGCTTTGCCATTTCCAGTGGTATCAGACATGAAAAACATTTAAAGTTAAAAACTCATTCAATGAGAGGCCACTTCAGAGAACTACTTGCACTCTGCTATTAGAAAACTTGATTTCATACAGTGTCTTACTAGTTAAACATTTTAAGACATGAAAATTCATACAAAGAGCTTTTTTCCAATTATTAACCCAAAAGTAAGATCATCATTCCCTATTTTATCACATTTGGATCATGAATGAGTTGATGCTGAATCAAGCAGGGGGAGAGAGAGCTGTAACTTTGAAGTATGGCTCTTCTTATAGTATGCATTGCTCTGATTAATAAACAGATGGCGACCTTTTATTTTTTAAACTTTGCAACACATGAATAGATTAAACACTCCTTCACGGCTAGGGATGGAATGAACAAACATTGTGCAGAAGGAGGAAATTATTTTAATCACATCCGTCTCCAACAAACACGGCCATACCAATGTCAACATTCTCAGTGCTTCACATTTCTAGTTATTCCCCTCTTGAAGGCTATGTCGACCGTGTAAATGCAGCACAGCCTGCTGTGTGCCATCCTATCTAAAAGTGCAGAAGACCTCTGCAGGTAACACAGGCTCTTGATGACAATTTGTGGAAGGTGACAGTTCACAAATGACCATTCCTGTTCATGACATATCTTTTTTAAATATGCTCAAGAATCCTACCTGTTCATGCCACAGACAAACCTTTGCTTGCATTTTATTCCTGTTACACAGCCAATAAAGCAAAAAGAGGGTAAAGCACAATCTACTTTTCCTTGTATGCTACTAACACTACTTGGATACATTTTCAGTCTCACAGGTAGTGCTGAAATTAAACATGAGTGCCTCGAAGAGCCTACTTCAGCTGTTGATGCTTATCCTGGGCAGATAATATATAAACAACTCATCTTCCTTCTCCATTTTAGTATGAAACACTGGCAATTAGAGAACAATTTTCAACTAGTAAATGGACCATAGTGTCACTGAGACACAACTAACCTGAAATCTTCATTCATTGTTTGTAACTACTTGTTTGCTACAACGACAGTAGGACTGTGCTGTAAAGCCTGGTGTAAAAGACACCCCCAAAGTAAAATGCCCAATACTACACAAATTTGAAGGGGACAAAAAGCATGGCCAAGCCACTTCATCTGGGATTCATGTATATCAAAGTTGATAAATACACAGTCTTGCCTAGCTTTATTCTGTAAATGACTTTTACCTTGGTGAATAAAGTCAACACTGGCTTATTTGTGCTGGCTGAACAGAGTTGTCTCCCCAGTGGACTGGATGAATGTCTTGCTAGCTGCAGTCTTCTGCTCAGAAAACAAAGCACCATCGTCCTGTTAAGGCAAAAATAGTAAAATGTTTAACTGTTTTGTGGCAAGTTATAGCTCATGAAATTCAGTGTTAAGATAAATGTGATGCTTCAATCACAGTTCTAAAATACACACAATCAAACCATTTTCCCAGGATTTTTATGTTCACAGTATCAACACATTAACCAGAAAAATGGCTTACTATGCAGCAGGCCAGAAACACTGCGTAGCTTGAAAAGTGTAGTTCCATTTTAAAAAAAAAAAAAGTTTTCTTGCTGAAATGCCTCTTTTAAATTCTCTAACACAAATGCTGACACAAATGCATTACGCTGTTTCAACTGCATAGATGCCAGTAAGAATTACATGATATTAACAAAATGCAAAGTGCCATGCTTTGAACCTCAGTAATCTTGCTGCAGTGCTTGACATATTCTACTTGCTTAAAATTATTCCATCAAAAAACTAATCTGTACCTAATCAGAATATTAATATAATGCTTTCTGCAGTGAATAAAAAGCTGTAGCCAAGACAATTTAGCTTGGTAATATTAAAAGCAGGCACATTGCCCTGAGTCCTTCCTGCAACAGCAAATTTATTTATGAAAGATGTTGATGGGTTTGTGATTTCTTTGGGAGAGTTTAAGTAAATTTAGTGTTGTTGAATTGTGCCATATGGGAGTCTTGAAGACACCTATTCATAGTAACACTAATAATAACAGTGCTTCCTCCAAACCTGTGTATTAATGGGACTGAAAGGCAAAAACCAGAAGCAAAAGGGAGTCTGCACAGAGACTATCGGCAGACTATGTGACACCTGACATCAGAATTTGCACTGGGAAGATCAAGCCCCTTTTACATGAAGCCAAACTGCTTCTGTCAAGTTCCCGTGGAGGCACGACTTACCTGTAGTCCTACTGACTACAGCTAACCACAAACACACAACATAATGGCACAAGTTTGAATAACTAAAGTGTGGGCAGGACTATGTTGCAACTGATAAGCACGTTTTAGGATGTTCAGTAAAAAAGAACCTAGTGCATTCACTGAATCTCTCAGTACTACTATTACATAGTTTTGTTTTAAGAAAGTTTAGCCAGTGTTAAGGGCTTAAGGAAGAACACAACATTGCAGTGAACTCTAAACTTAAGGGTACTTAACTGCTCTGTTTCTAAGCAACAACCACAAGAAAAAATGAATGGGTGACAAGACACTGCTCCAACAGCCTTACTGCACTGCCGAAGACACCTTTTTTTTTCTCCCAGAGGACTCTGGTAAAGGTAACTTGCCATGTTTCCAGTAGAAGTTTCAACAGAGGAAATCCAAAGGAAAGGTACTACCATGTGAAAATTGCAGCCTCAATTATAAAATTTTAGATGCTGGGAAAGAGTCAGATTTTTCTTCTTTGACCATGTAAACCCAAAGTTGTCTAAAATAGAGTAGTCTCCAACAAACAGGCTTTGGGTTTACTGTTTAGTTTGGGACAGAAAAGATTCTTCATCTGTACGTGTCAGGCTTGATACCAGTAACAGTCAGCTGCAGGGGTGAAGCAGTATGCTTGGCTGTTGCTGCAAAGTTGCAGGTGACTGGCACAGCACACACTGGCACGGGTCATAGTCCTTCGGCAGCTACTGCATTTGTTTTACTTAACCAGGTGGAAATCTAATTGTCTGGGATTTTATATGATAAATACCAAAATAAGCTTGGAACCTTTCGGGAAAATGCAAATCTGGATGACAGTAGCCAGCCTCAGTCATACTTAGAAATTTTTATGTCCACAGTAAATAGGTGACCAGAATGGATATGGTTTTGGCATAAAAAAATTGCATGTCAGTCTGCTCACATGCAAGATAAAAATGCCAAAACAAATAGTTTGCATTCTGGCAAGTTTTTAAATGAATGCTTTTGTTGCCAGCCTAGCAAGCCAAATTTTGTGCCTTCAAAAACAAGGAAAATGCCCCCAGATTGTTCTGTGAACAGCAGAATTAATAAAGCCTAGATTTCCATGTATCTTATTGCCCCATATACACACACATGAGTATAAAATGGGTTTTGTTCACTCCTTTATACTTTTTTTTTTGGTCCCTCCGCCCTCTGGTAAATTTGAGTCCAGTGGACAACTCCTACCAAAACATCAACTATGGGGAAATGAGTAAGACAGTATCAGTACTGAAGCTTCGAGATCTCACAAAACAAAATAAGCTACCACAGTGTCTTACCTCCTTGCCAACTTTAAATAATAATGAGCGACACTGTCTTTGGAATCTTCATTGACCAGTACTACCACCGAAGCAAAAGCCTGCTGTTTCCAGAGTTAGTGTAAGACCGGCTGAACATTTTTATCAATAACCTAAGCAAAACAGGGCAATTTATTCACCTGTGTAGAACGATACCAAGGCGATACTGTAATGCCCGTTACAAAAAGACTCAAAGGACTAATCCCGATCTATAAAATGAGGCCAACCTCCATCCAGGCCCCAGTCATGCTCTGCTCTCCCACCAGCATAAAGCAGTCTGAGACACCTAGCCCTGAGGGAGGGTGAGATACTGTCAGATGGCATCATGTTCCCACAGTACAGATGACACAGCTTGACTTCCCTATGCTTCTGAGGCCCACAGTTGCCAGACAGCATCATTAGGAAGGAGGGCAGTCAGACCCACTGCATTAAACCTGGGCTAAAGCATGGTGCAACTTCAGCTTCGCAGGATTGCAACTAAGGCTCTGCCCCCATAGAAATCTGCTTTTAAATCAGTAGAATTTACCAATCTTATTTTATTGGATTAGGTAAAAAGGTTGTGGATAAAACCAAATAGCAGTAGTTTTGCACAGACACTGAAGGGTTCCGATATTGTGAAGAGTTAAGTATAGCTGCTATTGATCAGGAGCTGATGAACATGAATATCCAATCACTCATCAGGAAAATCTACTGCAGCAGCTCAATTTGTCTGAACAGCATCCCAGAGCCACACCAGTGTTTAGCGCATGCACACTGCCATCGTGTGAACAAGCGTGTTCCCAACCCTGGCCTGCGCTAAGCTGAGCAACATTTCTGGAATGCAGAGCTCCAGCCTCAGAGGTCACTTCCATGGCGGTTTCATCACTGACAAAAAAAGGGGAAGTGTCACACAGATGTCCCCACAGCGTTCACATCCTGCTTGCATCTCTATCATATCTGTCTTTTGTCACAAACAAACTAAACCACTAAAAACACACACAAAATCTTTCAACGTGATTATTCTGGAGCTCTCTTTAGCCTACCCCCAAGTAATTATAAAGGTTTTTTTGAGGAACAAAATTAATACATCAATGGGTATGTAATACATACGTAAAAAATACATAAATACAAAGGATGCTTGCAAATGTCAGAACTTACCCTCCCCTATACTACAATGCTAGAGAATGATTTATCAAATGATGCTTGTAAGCCTGGACTTGGCTCGTGCTGTATTTTGCAAAGCCAAATTGGACTAATTTCCTGTTAGTAGAATTTCCATCACCTAATAAATCTTCATCTGCTGGAAAAATAAAATGTGACACTAAAACTAGCCATTATTTAGATGAGATAATTATTTCTAGAAACCTTATCTTAGTATCAATCAAGGCAAGACAAGCATGGCTGATTTTTCCCTCCAATTATGTACCTTTTAATGATGCAATATACTCTTAAACAATCTCAGCTTCAAGTCACCAATACACTCTTGCTCTGTGGTTCTGAATGTTTTATATACATGATTATCAACATGTTTGGACAGGATTATGTCCTGTTTTCCATGGGTTTGTATACATATACACAAGGATGAAATCATTTTGAACTTGCAGGCATTTGTCTGTATACACTTTGTCTGTATACACATTTGTCTGTAATACTATGGTTACGTAGCATTTGGGTTTTGGAACCTGAACCTGGGTTTGACAGATGATGGGGATTGCCTAGACAAATTACACCTCCTTCTACAAGGTCACAGTAACACATCAGGAACATGGAAAATGTTATATTGAAAATGTCCTAGACATCGTCCATTTGCCTTACAGAAACTTTTTAAGTGTCTATAAACTGACTCCTACCGTCCATTTAATCCTCATTCTAGTATGACAAAGGAATATCAACTGAAAAGAGAACAGGGAAAGCAAGCAGGTGCAAATGTAAGAACACGTGCTGATGGCCCAAGTCAGCAGTGGCTTGAAACAGGCCCCTTCTGCTCTCCCTCATTCAGAACCAGCTACGGCCATCAAGGGAAGCAAAGTTGCTGGCAGCCTGCTGTTTTCAGTTTGTCTGCTTAACAGGGAAATGCCAAACAAGACAACATGGTGCCACAGCAAGAAAGCAAGGAGCACGCATGAGTAGGGAAACCAGCTCCTGTAGTTGTTGAGATCCCCACAAGGCTTTTACCCCACCAGTATTTCAGAGGAGGCATGCAAAATAGAGGAAAATCTTGAACTTACTTTTGCAAACTCACATAACTCTAAATGTCTTTAGTGAAGAATCAGGTTTTTACATCAACTCAGAATGAAAAAAACATCATCAGTAATACCACTTGTTTCTGTGAGGTGATGTTAGATATCAGTCGATGCATCTTTCCATACATTTTCTCCTGCCAACTACAGTGATGTGGGGTAAATGCCACAAACCCATTGCACTGCATTCCAGAAAAGATTAGAAGTATGATTTCATCCTAACGTGCAACAAGTTTTGTTCAGGGACCCCCTCAGAGGTACCCATTCTAGACTCTGGTCTAGAGTACTTCCAATTTCAGACAATTTAAAAATCATCCAACAGGTTGCTATAAAGGCCACAAGGCTGTTTCTGAAGACTAAAGAACTTGCATACACAATAAGCCATCAGCATAAAGCAAAGTTGTAACAGTGCCTGTTTTAAACGTCTCCATTTGAAAACCTCCCAGCTAAATGATCCTCAACGGGTGGAGGCGAGCCAAACTGGGTGAAGAGCGTATCCAGAGGTCTTCCCATTATCTCCTCTAAGGAGAAAGCCCGGCGCCTTCTGATCATCTTTTCTAAATCAGTAATGCCCTCTACGGACGGGAAAAGCCAAAGCCCATTAAAAACGACAGCGGAGCAGAGGAGCCTGGCCAGCCCCGGCCGCCCGGGCTCCGCCAGCGGCGCCGCACCCGGCCTCCCTCCGCCCGGCTTTTGTCCTCCAGGGCGGCCTGCTCAGGCCCGGCGCCAGCGGGGGACCGCGTCCCTGGCCCGTCGCAAGGCCCGCGCCTGCACCGCCAGCGCCGGGAGGCCCCTGCGGCCGCTGCGCAGGCCACGCGGCCCGGCCCGGCCCAGCTCGGCGCCAGCCGGCGTCACCCCGGGCGGGCGGACGGCGCTCACTGGGCCCCGCGCGCCGGTCCAGGCCTGCGGCACGGGCCGGGGCTCCGGAGACCCACCTCGCCGCGGCTGCCTGCCGCCTCCCTCCGCCCCGGCGGGGCCGCGGCGCTGGCTCCCGGCGAACGGCGAGCGGAGCCCCGCCCGGCAGGGACGCGCGGCCCACGCAGGAGGCAGCGCCCGCCGCCGCTTGGGCGCACGCTGCTGGCCGCCCGCCCCTCGGGCCTTCCCGCGGGAGCTGCGGCCGGAGCCCGCCCCCGGGGGCTCCCCGCTGCCCCCGAAGCCCCCGCCGCTCCAGGTGTGCCTCCCCTCTGCAGGAGGCGGCTCTTCACCAATCTCGGCGCCGGGAGGCTGTTGCCCCGGCGCCGGGGGATGCTCTTTCCCGGCCGGAGGAGACCCCGCCGCCGGCCCTGCCCGGCGTTCCGGGAGCGGGGAGCTCAGCCGGAACCGGGCGCCTTTTTTTTTTTTTTCCCCTTTTTTTTTTTCGACCGGAGAGGGTTTCTGGCCTTGCAGCCTGGATCCTGTGCCGCACGGAGCTCCCCTGCTTCTCCTACTCCGTGCTCGGCATTGCATATCAAAAAGCAGCCGGCTGCCTCATCGGCTTCTCCATCCCGGACGGAGGGGCAGGGCCTGGATTTTAGCCACGCAGACTGCCAAAGGAATACCTCTAGATATAACGGACACCCTCCCCGCTCCCCCCCCCCCCGTCCCCCCGTCCCCCCAAGAATGTATCATTAAAGTACAAAGGGTCACAATAATGAAAGCACATAGGGACCATAAGAGAAAGGTGTGGGGGAATACATCGAGAAATTGTAGGCAGCCTAGGTAGAAAGGCAGAAATTTCCCGTAAGCAAAGGGCCGGTCCTGCAGTTCTTTTCCCCATGCTGCCTCTCCTAGCTTCAAGTGGAGTAAGTGGTCTTTAATGTAATTTCTTTCCTTTCAAGCTGCCATAAGTTTAGTGCAATAAAAGAAAGCAATGGACACAGGCTGTCTTTTTGACAGTATGCATTTCAGCTTCAGTGAGGCTTTCCACTTTCCTGTGACTCAAGCAGCAGCAATGTAGATGAAATAGATTAATTTTTATTAAAGAGGTGATACGTTTATTTTTCAATTTTTACCTTTTAAAATTTAATGCGGGCAGCAAGTATATAGTCATGATTGAGCATAATATTGGGAAAAAAGAGTGCGAGACTACAAACATCCGTTCTAAACAGAATATTATTTTCATTAACATCTTCAAGCATTACATGGTATGCATGCTATGGAAACTAGTGGGTGATACGAAGCTGGGATCAAACAAGAATATTTTGGAGTATATGAATAAATCCAAATTAAATTGGAAACAGTCTCAAATTAACCCAATGGGATTCAAGGAAAGCAGGAAAGAGATTAATGTAAAGAACTTATCAAGCTGGCAGTCCCAGGGAGAACTCTTTCCCTGCTGAAATAAATGGTCACATTCTTGTCTGAAACCGTGAGCTTTTTCTGCCTCCCATTGTGACAGAAAGCTGTAGGCTCGTGTTCTTTTAGCTCCTGTATTTCTGTCAGGATTTGGTTGTGCTTTTGTAGTTATTCCTAGGCTGAGAGTGGGAGACAAATCTTCTGGGGTAGAGACTCAAGTCAGCTTTCCCTCTTCATCGGTGCTTTGAGAAGTAGCATGTAGAAGTAGAGCACATAGGGGGAAGGCCCCCCAGGAGAGCAGTCTGGCCCTGTTGACGTGGGATATCTAATTAACTAGCAGACTAAACCAACATGAGGATTAGTCAGCTCTGGATCCTAGTGACTCATTTTCAACCACTATCTTAATTCCTTCCATTGAACAGAGGTGTAACGCTGGCAGCTGACACTGGCTGCTCATTTTTGTGTCAGCATCAGAAAATCCACTATCAGGCCGCAGCGTTTGGCATCGGTGTATGCTAGACCCGCCACAAGCCTCACATGACAGAATTGCTGAACTGGCTCCCACCTGGCTTTCAATTTCTGAGAAGGGGCGGAAGCAGGACATTCAGGGAGAGGGCAATTTCAGCAGAGGCTGGTTGAAAAGCAGCGGTACATAAAGGGATAAGCATGTTCTTGACATCTCAGGTCCCCAATTAGCTTTATCCCTCTCGCTCCAGAAATGAGTCTAGCCTACTTTGGGATCTGTGCCTAGGATTTCCAAAGGAACCCAGAGGAGATAGGCATAGAGTTCCCAAACTGGTCACTTTATTCAGGTGGAATTACTGCTGAAGCCAAGCGGTGCTCTGGCCATGTTTCTTTCCTGGTTTCAGTGTGATTGTCGTGTTGCCTAACTCAGTTTGATTATTAAGCAAAACACTAACTGGCCCTGCCGAGGTAACTGTTCAGAACAGCTGACCGTGTGCTGTTTGCAAGAGAAAAATATTTTTTAAGAGCTCTTGGTCTGACGTTGTCATCTGTATTTATTTGTTCTCTGTTTAGGTGTATCCAGGGTGGGCTGGTTTCACCCTTAAACTAGGTTGCTTATAATCTGGGATAAGTACGTTAAAAAAAATGAAAAAGAGGGCTCCTTATACTACAAACTTCTGCAGCGACAATTTACCATGTAGAGTGCTTTGCAATTGACCATTTTTGTGTTGGCAGATTTCTGGTGCACCATTGTGGAGAGTTCAGCGCAGAATTACCTTTGGTTTTAATACATTAGTTATGTGATGAATCTCCCTTAATGTTCATAATGATTTGAGAAGAAAAACATTACAGATGCAGAAGGAAATTATTACCTTAGAACATGCGTCACTATCACTGGGCTTAGGAATAAGATGGCTTGCTGCAAAGTTTGCTATTTAAAAACACATTCTGAGATCTGAACGTAGCACAACTCTATCCTGTTTTTCATTCTGGCACACGGGATGTCTTTAAATATCAAGGGCAGTTATGACTCCACGGTTAAACTTGCTGCATAGGCATCCTGCTATAGTGCACAAGTCTTCCTATCTCTTTTTGCATCTCTCTTAAATAAAGTGTGGACATGCTTCCACGGTTTTGGAGGAAAAAGAGCTTGTGTTTTGATGGATTGCTGTTCCCAATAGCTTTCAATTAGGTTCTCTTCCAGATTTCTTTTTTATTTCCCTGCTATTTTGACTTAATGTATACCTTCATGTTTTTGCATGTGGCATCTCTCACAATATGCTTTTCCTTACCTCACATGGTTTCTTCTATTTGGACGTTTAATGAACACTGTAATTAAAATGCAGCATAAGACTGTTAAAAGATTAATCATCCATTCCTCTCTTCAATCAATAGGTAGTAAAAAAAGAGAAGGGAAGGGAAGGGAAGGGAAGGGAAGGGAAGGGAAGGGAAGGGAAGGGAAGGGAAGGAAGAGAAGAGAAGAGAAGAGAAGAGAAGAGAAGAGAAGAGAAGAGAAGAGAAGAGAAGAGAAGAGAAGAGTTCCAGTTCATCTTCACCAGATATCAGCCCAACATGTTCCTCCTTTTGCTATTAACACACTTAGAAAGCCCTCTCTTGTTGTCTAACACAACGCTGGCCAGTCTCTACTCTAGCTGAGCCTTGACCTTTCTTGCCATTGGGCCCTGGGCCTTCCTTTGGGGCCCAGCAGCAGCTCTTGGTGCCAAACCCAGCAGCCACCTTCTGCCCCTCCTCTCATCTTGCATGGCCGGCTTTGCTGCCAAAGGGGTCGCAGGGAGGTGTGCGAGAGGAGAGCGAGGGACCCTGGGGAGCATGGAGAAGATGCGCTGCCATTTCTGCAGGGCTGACTCTCAGCAGAGGGGAGCTGTGCTGGGGGAAGAGCTGCAGAGACCACGCGATGGCAAGGGCCATCGGGGAGCGCTGGGGAACTGGCGGCGCCCATCTGCCAAAGAGGGGTCCTTTCCCAGCGGAGGAGAAGAAATGCCAGTGCCAAGGCTGGATCTGGAAGAGCGGGAAGAAAGCCTC
>CM067109.1:45997800-46067334 GCA_034008185.1 Gorsachius magnificus | reverse complement strand
CAGATGTAGAAAATACAGCTAGCTGTTAAGGTGGGCAAATCATAACAAATATTACTTCAATTAAGTTATTCTATACTTGAAGAAATAGGATAACAGTTAAATAAACCCGTAATTAACTCTGAAAAATATTAACCATGGCACCAAATATACCTACAAATGACAATTCATTAGGCCCTCAGTGCTGAATCTTAATAGAAGAATGGTATTTGTTCCCTTGAGAGCTATTGGTCTGATACCCAAGCAGCTTGGCCTCATGGAGACTTAATTTTAAGTGTGTCAGACAGGAGGGGACAAAAACTAACAGTACCTTGGAAACAGTAGTAAAGCACCTAATGAATGCATTCCCAGTAAGAACTGCCTTTTAACAGAGAATAAGTCAAGTAAGGGAAGCACACAGATACCAGAATTTGTTGCTGCATTCTTTCATACCTCTCCTCTTCACCCTCCAGCAATTTCCGGTATGCATTGATTTCCATATCAAGTGCCAGTTTAACATCCAGAAGTTGTTCGTAGTCGTTCAGCTGCTCCTGCATCTGATTTCTGATCTCTGTCATTTCCTTCTCTTTCTCAGACAGTATTTTGCGACAGTTTTCCCGTTCCTTGGCCAAGCTGTCCTCAAGCTCTTGCACTCTATCTTGCCATGCTCTAGACTAGAAAGCATTGAAAACATCAGTGGTGCAAAGGAAAGCTCACCCAAACTTCCACACACTCTGCTATTCAGGCAACATGGAATTCAAAACGTTCAGTTTAAGCATTCTCCCACCTTTCCAAATTCAAACTCATCCATATTCAACTTCCTGTTCTCCAGCTCATTTACTACAAACATAACAGCTTAAATTCCAGTGAAACTTATAACAGGCTTTGAAAGGCAGCTACCTGCTCCATTTTTCCAAGACCCAAAGATATGTTACTACACCTTAATTCACTCAGTCAAGAAAAATTGAGCTTAAGAGTCAAACCATTTAAGACATGCCAGACAGAACACAGAATCAAAGTGCAGCTCAGTGTACTTCACATCCTGTGGCAAGTAATTCCTTTTTAGCTTTCAGCTGTCTGCTTCCCACTGCAGCTTACTGCTGCTAGTTCTGAGCTCTGGGAAGAAGTTCCTCTAAAGGAATAGGGGTTGCTGTCAGTGAAACCCTGCCTGCCTGTTATCGAAGCCTTCAAGGCTTGCTGCAAGTACAATGGTAAGTGTTCCATGAAGAAAGCTAATTTGTCACATACTTTAAAAATCACACCAAGCCAGCAGAACTTAATATTGTACATAGAGAATGGAATACGTATCAAAGAAAGGCCAAATGATGACAGGTTTAAGGTTTACTTTCCCAGAGCATGCTTGCTTCTGTTTGATAGTCTCTTGAGATTTCTTTTAATTAAAGGACAGATTCAGGAACCAACGCCCCACAATCACCTTGTCTGGTTAAGTCACCAAGTTAGCTATGCAGGCACTCTACTTAGGAAGTCATCATAATCCAGAGACAATGAAAACAGGCAGTCTAAAAGGCTGATGCAGAGGACGAGTGTAACAGATTGTTGATGTTAAGAGTCAGATTTAATAAAAGGAGTTGAGTGTTTCATGGATTATCCCAAAGGAAACTACTACAGAGCTCAGTGTTGGTAACTTGAACCAGACCAGCATCAGTGCTAAGAGTTGTGTTCTTCCAAAACAACAAAGCTAAAGTTAGTGCTAGCAACTGGAAAACAAAATTCTATTGGTTCACTTCACTAGTACTACAAAAAAACCCACAAAACCAAAAACCACCCACATCAGCATAATGGGGTTTTTAGTGGACAACTGGAGTCAAACTGGCAGAAGCTGATTTTGGTAGCCCTGAAGTTACCAACGAACACCTCTGCAAATTCAGAAGCAAATTCTCTGAAACTAGCTGTCACTCCCAAGTTAGCAACAGAACACAGGTTATTAACTACAGAAAGAAGGAAAAACCTCAGAAACAGCTGTTGACTGAACCACCAGAAGAAAGATGATTGTAATCTAATGGTAGAAATAAGATTTAAGTAGACAAAACTCTAAATCCAATTCTTGTGTAACGTCATGCACATTCATTACAGCACCTGATCTTTTCCAGAGACTAACTTGCCTATAATAACAGGAAAACTGGGAAGACTTATATTGGCATTTGCCAAATTACTTAGAAAATAGTAAAATAATGTCCTGTGAATTTATAATCTCCACTTGACACACACAGAATTTAAGTCCTACAAGAGTATACTGTACAGGAAGAATAAAATTCAAAGTGTATTGCAAAAAGGATCAAAGCCAAGTATTATTAGTATTTCCTATTAAAAAAAAAAAAAACGGTTTACTGCATTTTCAACTGATTAGTAAGTTACAAAAGCCCACTTCAGAACCAACTCCTAACATTTCCATTTTCACTCTAGATTTTCCACTACAGCATGTTGCTCCTATCAAATAAGCAAATACTAAACATATGGTTTGTCATTGGTTGTGTCATACTTTTAAAGGTGCCATCGATGTGCTCTCTGATCTGACTAAGTATAATTATTTTCTGTTCAAGACCCTGCTCTACAAATGCTCAGCTACAGTTATTTTCTCAGTCTCATCCTAATCCTGGTAAGAGCACTTTTTTTTTTTTAAGGGTTCTAGATGCAAACTGGATCCAAGATGAAAAGAGACATCAGACAGAGACTGCATATTCCAGCTCTGGCTCTGAATGTTGCTTTGTGAAATCCTATGCTAGGCTGTACAAATACAACAGAATTAAACTGCAGAACCTCAAGAACTTTTAATACAGAGCTCTTGTGTAAAATTGTCACATCTATCCACAAAAGTTTCTGCAAAAGCCAGTTAACAGTACCACCTTTCAAATACTCTGTAGCAGGATACTGCACAAAAAATTCAACTTTGTTGAAAGGAAATTTGAAAAAGTACAGAACAGTAGAACAGAAGACGAATATAAGTCACGATGCTAAACATACAAGTTAAGAGAAAGTCCTTTAATATAAAAATCGACAACAGTAATTAGCAAGACTGAAGAGTCACAAGCAGCTTGTTACCTCTTTCTGAAGGCTGGCAAGATGGGAAGACAGATTATCAATTCGTATGCGACTTTCATTCAGTTCTTCTCTTATTGAGTTGGCTGCAGAATTGCTCATCTCGGAGGACAGTCTAGCATTCTCAAGCTGCAGTAGATAAAGTTAAGACATCAGCTTCAAAGTAACTTTTATTAAAAGAGAAATGAGTCACTAAAAACCACACACAACACTAAGCTGCGAAGTTCCTCTCTGCAGCTCTAACACAATGAAACATCTCTTTCTTTAGAGGTTAAATATGGTGGCTCAATTACCATGCTGGATTGCCCTGCTGGAAATCACAATCCTCTGAATAATTATTCTAGGATTAAACACTTTAGAAAGTTTCCCTTGTAGACATTACTGAAGTTGGACTGCTAAGTTCCATTTTTGTGCTGGCCAATGTTTAGCTTTATATATTTAATTACTGTAGCACTGTTTTTGAGTATGCTTAAATAGAAGAAGCTCAACTGAAATTATCAATTCTCAAAAACCAAGCAGACTTATACAGAAACAGTATACCTGAAAAGAAGGAAGAAAGCCTCAATTATGGAAGGTTTCCTTTAGACAAAAAAAATACTGAAAAATATTTTTAGCTAGATCTTACTTTAAATAAATTTTTTCCAAGTCGGATTAAAGCCCTGAAGATAAGCAACCACACACTGTTAAGACTGTAAAGACTGAGAAGACTGAAAACTATGCTAATACATTCAGTTTGTATCAACTTTTCTGCTGTAACATCCCACCCTGTTTTTAAAAATACTAACTGCAAGAAGTATAGTCACAGAAACCAGGTTCAACTGAGACATCACGATACCTCCTGACAGAAATGCTGAATCATAGCAGAGGAAGGAAATTATGGAGTACAACTCATTTCAGCTTGAGTATGCTTCCCCTCTAGAAGTATGAAAAGCAGAAGTAATGGGTGTGGTAAAACCTCCACATGTTTTGTACAGGGTCAGAGGACTCAGGATGCTGTCTTCTCAGCAAGCCCTATTATGAAATTTTTTTTTATACAAAATATGGGACCTTTTATTGATCATCAAGATTATGTTACAGGTGATGCATAGTACACATGAACTTTCCTTGAATTCATAGTAATCCCAGTACCAATCACTTTTTCCCCTGCAGTTCACCTTCACACAGTGCTTCTTACATTTTTGTACTTCCTGAGGATTAAACCTGTTCCCCAAGAGAGACCTGAAAATGCAAATTCACATTCAAAAGCATGGTAATCCTAAACCAAGCTCCCTAATAAAATCCTCTGAAATGCAAGTGATTAGGCTACCTTTCCATTAAATGAAGCAAATCATACAACTATATGAAAAGATGTTCTCACTTTAGCATGGTAAGTCTGTTCAAGCTCTTCTTTGTACAGCTTCACTTGTGCATCATGCTGCTCTCTTATTTCAAGAAGGGCTTGGGCCAGTTTATGTTCATATTCAGTCTGACGCCCAGAATCAACCTCAACTAAGCGAGTTTCATGTTTTCGTCTTGTTTCATTGATTTCCTGAGAAAAGCAGAAAAATAAACCAACATTCATTAAATACAGGACAAAACAAGTTTTAGAAGACTATCCGCTGAGCGGACAGCAATGCAGATTTTAGCTAGCCTTGTGGATCAGTATTAGATTAGTTTGTCTGACACTGAAACTTTCAGTAGAAACACAGGGCCATTTCCGCAGTGTGATCTGCATAGTAGCTCATTTTGCAACAGCCAGGCATTGAAATAAGAGCACGTAAAGTCACATTTCTTTCTGAGAGCTGTCTGCATTTTCAACAAATACACCTCAATACTATTAATTTTAGAAATATATCCTCCTTTTCTTTAGGTATCTTCTATGCTTGCACAAAATGAAAGTACTGTGAAATTAAACAGTCACTTTCACTAACCAGCATTTTCCCTATTTATTTGTATGCTTGCCCATGGTCTCTGGAAAAAAGGATTCCAACAACATGAACAAAGCTGAAAATACAACTAGCAAGGAAATGAGCACATGGAACAAAAGACAGTATATGGTTAGGTACATTTGTTACTGCTTTAAGTTTCCTCCTGGAAAGCCACAAGTACTACAGGTAAAAGGGAGGGTGGCAAGACAAAGCTCTATAAGATGAATATTCATCAACTTCTGTTTCTATTATTCAAAAGCTTCCTATTAGCAAGTTCTGAAATTAAAACCAGTACAAGTCCATAGCATGTTTGAGTGTCCCTCTGCACTTTATTTCTCATAAAGGGATTATGCAGGAAATTATTAACCTACTTTCTCATTACTGTGAAAAGACATGTACATTGCAATACCACAGGCAGAATTTAACAGAGAACAACATGACACATGAAGCTATTTTATCACAAGAGCTCCAAGTTAACATCCTTTCTTCGAGGAAAAGTTAGAAATCTGCCTGCTTGAATAGAGGTAACCCCTGCTCCAAGTGGGAGTACAGACCAGATGCCCTCCTGAGGTCGCTCCCAACCTAAATTATTTTAATATTCTAGAATGATTCCCACAGTTGTCTTCTTCCCTTTAAAAATGTGAATTCTTGAGACTAAAGTAGTTACCTCCTCATACATGTTCTTACGGAACTCCAAGTCCTCAATGAGACTCTGACAACGGTTTTCAAGATCCACCTTCATTAAGGTTTCATTTGCAAGCTGTTCCTTGGCAGCAGCTAAAGTAACTTCAAGCTTTAATAAAAAGAAATAAAAGGATCAACACAACAATGATTATATAGCAGAACTCACATAACACAATTACCTCAGCTACCTAGAAGTACAACTAGCTACATGTTATGGTTGAACATCCCTAATGTCTCACCCCACCCCCCTTTTGCATTGCTTGCACAAGTGAGTTCTAAGTATTTCACATTGGTAACTAGCATTAAAATACTACTTAACAATTTTCCTTACAAAACTTCAGTTTTTCTACATGGCAAATACCAGTTTCCCAGTCTCCTCTATTCACCCTCTTCAGGTTGTGTTGCTCAGGATCACAAATCATGTTTCAAAGTGTTAACAAAACTAGCGCAAGACTTTTTTTCCTCTTTGTTCTATCAGATGCCCAGAAGATTAAGAACCACAGGCAGAACCCAAAGGAGGGCAGACTCACCAACTGCTACCTGTCAGTTACTCATTATCTGTATTTGTGAAGTCAGTCTCTCCCCCAAAAACCGTTCTACAATGTCATGTTTATTTTGAGTCTTGACCTGCTTTCTTCAAGTACCATCCTTTGCAATTTCAGCCTGCAGTTCTGAAATCACTCTATTCCACCATTCACGTTACTAATAACCTGAACAGAACTGGACACAAGACACCTACTCAGTACTGCCTCCAGTGTTGACAGTGAACCACAGTTTCTTGTAGTTGTGACTAGATAACAGGTTTGCATCAATTTTTTGGCTAGAATGTTGCATTTTATCAGAATTACAGCTCTTAGTATCGAGGTATTATATATGAAAACACCTTTGCTGACAGAAGCTTGACGATTATGTATTTCTTCTCACCTGTACAATTTGATCTTTTAAATCCTCAGTTTCTCCCTCCAGACTTTTCTTATCACCAAGGGCTGTGGCCAGTGCAGCTTCTTTAGAATTGAGGGCTGCTTCAAACTCCCTAAGTTTGACTTGGACTCCATTAAGATCAGATTCCTTTTTTGCATAGCTGGAATAAATCAGAGAAAGTAGTAAGAAAGTCTAGAAATGCCCCCAAAGTAGACTACTGACTAATAAAACAAGGTGCTATCTGAATCTTAAACTTGAGAGACACCCAACAAAAACATCTTGTCTTGGCTTAATTTACTAAAACTCCTTAATTGTGCTTTCTCATCTCACGTAACAATAGCTTAATATCTTGCTTGGAGAGTAGAAAACTAAATACAGGAGAAACTTAAGAGTATCAAACAAGTCTGAGAGACACAGATGGAAAGGAGAAACTGTGTGTTTATTAAAGGCACCTTTTGCTCTCTCTTTAGCTAGCCACTGTAAAATTGTCCCACCTTCACCAGAATCTTAATAGGAAGAAATAAGTTCTCCCATCAGAAGGCTCTTTCCATAGAGCAGAAACAAGTAAATGATCTTCATTGCCTTTTATCCAAGCAGGAACTTGTTCAGATCCACTGTCTGGGCTGCAAATAGCCAGTTTCCAATTAACAGACCAGTTTCTGAATGAAGACTGATGTCTGCTATCTATAAGCCAGTCCTCCAGAAGTGGAAGCTGCAGCATAGTGAACCGCTTTGCAGCACCCTCTAATCATACATAGTGGTAAAGTTTCACAGATCTGCGGAAAGATACCCAAGCCCTGCCTATACAACAGTCTGCCATCACTGAAACTGCACTGGTTCAGAGGTACTGTGTCTCAGACCTGTCTCTGTCTTTACAAAAGAAAACGCACAAGCTTTTCAAGCTTTACCACTCAAATTAATTTTTGTGTATACACAAGCGATCAAACAGTTTGTAGGTGTTTATTGCCTAAAAAGGCATATGCAAAGAAGTCAAACGAGAAAAGTAAAGTAATCCCATATAACTCTTCAGTCTAAATTAATTATTTACAAATAATGCTGCAACACACTACCATCAAAAATAGGGGAAAAGAAAACCATACTCAGAAATCAAAATGACTGTTGACCTTTTATGCACAGCTGCTTGTGCCATCTAATGTGTAACACAAGTTCTTCCACCTTAAAATTGACTCTTTTTCTCTCTGGGATACCTATATTTCTCTAGTAAGGGCAGTAGCATATAGAAGTTCTAGATATTTATAATTAAACCATAAACATTTTATGGGAATGGACAGATTCAGGCTCAATAAGACAACCGCAAGCACATTCTTCAGTTTTCACACTTCTCTTTGCAGGAGTGAAAAAAATCAGAATTCACAACACTGAACTGAGGAAACTGAAAATTGGATTAAGATTCTTAAGAACAAGATTAAAAAGTGTTAAAGCATTAATATATTCACTGCTTTTTTTTAATCATTTTTTCCTGCTTATAAGAAACAACAGCAATGCTTCTCAGCAAAACAAGACTAATGAAACATCAACGCACAATTTTAAAAGGAGACACTCTCAAATTTAAAAGATGCTTTTCCAAGATTACATGCAAGAATAAGCAGTTAACATCAAGCTTAAGACAGCTGTGTGCACAAAGGCTTGCAAAAAAGCATCTGTGGGAATAAAATTAATGTCTGGATGTTTTAGCACTGCAGCCACGAGATGGCAGGCTTTACGCAACAGACTTAGCCCTAGATAATCCTGCTCCTGTTGAGTAACACCACGCTCGCCCAAGTGGTAGATTGCAAAGAGCCTACTCTTCTATACTCAACTATTTTTTTTCCATTTCTGCTGCTCAATGCTATCCAGTCCCTCCGTGGCATTTTACACACCACTTCTTAGACCCAACCGTTCCGAGCAGTTGGGTCCACAGCTCAGACAAAAGCACAGAATTCAGGTTTTGGCTACATGGGCTCCTACTTCCAGCACTCTGCGTTACTCACTGGAGGCCTCTGTCCCGTCCATCCCCTCCTATCCAGGCCTGTAGGAACTCCAGCACGCAAAGAAGCTGTACAGCAGAGGAGGAAAAAGGGAAGAAAAGGTGTCTTGATATGGTACATCTGTAATAAAAATCTCTCCATCGCCTATTGGGAAGTATGAGGGCCCGCATCAGGCCTTTCATTGTTTGGTCACTGCTGGAGAAAGCTTTATTCAAAATAGGAAGCAACTGTTTCATGCAGGCTCTCTCAAGACTTTATGCTGAAACCAAGCCTATCAAGTTGGATCCTGAAACTAGAAATGGGCACATACACAGAGCTGCCCCCCACTCTGCCCCTAGTTATCCTGGACTCCAAAACAGGAAGACTCCCCACATACCAGAAAGTTACTTCATTTTTAAAAATTCTTTAATGCAAATATCTCTGCCGATTACAAACTGGTAGGCAGCTGAGAGCTCTTGCAACTGGGGCAGCAGAGAAAAAGATGTACAAAAAAAGACTAGCAACAATGTGATTAAAACCCAATACACTCCTGTACCGCTAAATTAGGTATTACCAAGTTACATCAGCCTAAAGTACCTTCCTCACCTGTCTGCAACAAGATTGGCTGTAAAGCCATCCTACAATTTAATGCAAATGAAGTCACAGAAGGGGGAAAAAAAAGAATTAAAGTACTATTAGTTGTTAGTGTTATGAGTTGTCTAACTATGAGAGAGCTTATCCAAACACATTCTCAGAAGGAAAACAGAAACTGGAGCTCAACACTTCAAACACTGAAAGCCAGATGAAATCTCAGCACCTCAGCAGTGTCATCCCAAGCCTAAAGGCATAGGGGAAAGAAGTGAAACAAGGTCAGAAATGCCTCTGTGAATTATAAACACAAACACCAAATGTATACAACATACACTTCACCCTTACACCTAGTAATTCTTACCAGGAATAACTTCAGCCACCTGCCTTTTTTCTCCACAGAAAGCCAAAGCTACATCTCAGAACAGAAAATAAAACTCGTAGAATCATTTAGTTTGGAAAAGACCTTTAAGATCATAAAGTCCAACTATTAACCTAACCCTGCCATCCCACCACTAAACCATGTCCCTAAGCACCTCATCTGCCCGTCTTTTAAATACCTCCAGGGATGGGGACTCGACCACTTCCCTGAGCAGCCCGTTCCGAAGCTTGACAACCCTTTCTGTGAAGAAATTTTTCCTAATATCCAATCTAAACCTCCCGGGTGCAACTTGAGGCCATTTCCTCTTGTTTATTGCCCGTTAACTCAAACACTTTCCTGTTGAAGTGTCCAGGAATTAGCCAGAACTGTACTACTTCAAGTAGTTTGGCTCATGAAAGAAAAAAAAAAAGCAAAGAAAGAATTGCTGACTTGCATCTTCTTCAAAGCAGCATTGGTTTTCCTCTCTTTTGACTTCAAAGTATGCAGATCATCTTATCCATGGAATTGTAATTTATTTTAAAATAGGATAGAACTAGGATCTGCCCCTCCCCCCCCCAGCGCCAGTTCCTATTCATTTTGGCTGTACTTCAGGGAAAACTTGCACTTCAGAAATTCAACCCACAACATTTAATTCACATAGACACTACAGAACAAAGAACTCTGTCGCATTCCTACCTAGCATTACCAGCACAGCTCCCACTAATGGAGCTGCAGCCACGTATACTTCAGAAACGGCTCAGCAAACACAACAAAATAATGCAATCCGTTCCCCAACACCAACTACTGAAGCAGCCTGACAGCAGTAAGTGTTCCACAGTGGCACACTCAGGAGTACAAATAACCCTGATAGCTGCAGCACAACCCCCCGGCCCACCACTAAAAAAGCTAATGTCTCAGAGCAGATGCAGTCTAGCTGAGGCACAGATTTCCAAGCAGGTTAATTTGCTCACCATACCCAAAACCTAGTAACCTCTGAGGCAGAGTATATCAACTCACACACAACTATGAGGTACTGTGGTTAAGTTGTGTCTGTTTACCTGGACCAGCTCATTTAAAGCTAATTCAAAGCTCTCAAATACAAATACTAAGGGGCAATCACTGCTTTGGTGAGATTACCTGGACCACTTGGTTTGCAGTTCAGTAAAACGGCCAAGTCACTGAATAGCTCACCAAAAGAGGCAGGCTCCCTTTTCACACTCTTGCACGATCACTCTTCTTTCCCTCAATCCCAAGGTTCACAAAATAACCTAGAACTTCCTGTAACCTCCTTAAATTTCTCACTAAGTTAGTAGAAAAGCCACGCAGGAAAAGAGACAAAAATAATTTTCTACCAGTTTATTAAGTTGAATTGGCCTTCTGGAGCCAGACAAACCACACACCTAATGCAAGGTAAGCAGGAAGACTGCTCCTTTCAGTCAGTCGGTAGATCTCAGGTGTAATTTAAAGTTCCTTTGAAACTGTGCAGGATGCCACCACCTTACAGGTGTTTTTCTCACCTCCCACACCCACCCACTCCTTTCTGCCAGTACTTGGAGAGTGAGATCACAAAGCTAAGCATTGCTAACATTAACCAAACCCTTCTCAAAAAACCTTTGTTTTCAGCCAGTTCATGACATAGCTACATAAGTGCTGTCATTCTTTATAATGCAGACTGTATTTATATCCATATAAGATTATGTGGTACTGCACATTAAGCTGTTTTTCCACTCCAGTTGTAGAGAAATATGAAAATCAAAAAACAAACTATAGTAATTAAGGTTTTGTGTTTTGTTTAGCTAGCAGGAAGCTTTCCATGTTTTTTTCCCCCTATGGCAGACAAGACAATAAGGCTATGTTTTGCAAGGGAGTGATTTACAATAACGTAAGAAACATCTGTCTAAAAGCATTCAAGTTTTTCTATATGGATCAACATGACAATAAAAGTAATTAGATAAGGCTTGCCTTTCCTGTAAATAAATATATGTAACTTGTAACTTGGTCTCAACTTGTCTCATGTCACTCATTTAACTAGAGACTTGTTGCTAGGTGTTTGAAATACACACTAAACATACACCATCTCTAGCCACTTACTGCTCAACAGTGACCCTTTTTCAAGAGCTCTGTCAACTGCTCTAACCAGCAATCCAAGCAGAACCTTTACATATGCAGTACATACATATCAAGTCACTGCCCATTACCACGTTATCACAGAATCGAATCATATAGAATCACAGAATACCAGGTTGGAAGGTATCTCAAGGATCATTTGGTCCAACCTTTCTAGGCAAGTACACCCCCATATTCGAGACCACCTTTAATCCTACAGCAAATTGTTCCTTGCATTGTTATGTCCTATGCTGCGTGGTAGACACTCTTAGATGACTTAAGTTATATTCTTACATTTCAATTGCTTAAATTATTGTACAACAAGTTAATCATGCCTCTCCTTACTTCTGAGTGCCCCTTCTACAGTACACATCAGAACAGTGATACATTTCAGATTAAAACTCAGCAGTTCCCCAGGCACCAACCTTCACCTCACTTCCCAAGATCAGCTACAATAATAAAAATATGCTTTGAAAAGTTTCAAGTCAGCTTCCTCAAAACAGCTTCTCTAGCTCATTACAGCATACCAGTATACAGCATGGGAAAACCTGGAACAGCTGTTAGAACTTTGCTTGCACTAATGGTTCTCCTGAGTAGTTGCTCAGGGTACCAGCTGCAGAGTGCCACACACACACACACAGAGTAATTCAAGCCATAAGCTGATACCAGGCTATTACTGACGTTTATTTTACTGCCTAATCCCACCACAGAAATTCATTTCAGAATATAGATGAGAAAGAAGACCAATTGAAGATATAAAAAGTGAGAGAGACAGAAATAAGCTCTTAAAGACTAAAAATGCATAAAACTAGTTCCTTGCCACAATTATTTACTATAAATGCTTACACTCCATGGAACACTTCATGATAATCAGTGACCATTATATCCTTTACCAATATCTTCAATAAACCACATAATTTCCTTCAAAATTACTTTTATCACATTGTCTCCTCTTGCAGGAAAGCAGATGTACTTCAGCATTGGAAAACTGCCACCATGAAATCTCAGCCTGCCAAAGACAAATGTAAACAAGGAGTTTCCTAAATGAGCCAGCATTACCACCAGCTCATGCTTCCTACACAGTGCGATTACTTCACATGACAGAGCAGAATACAGACAAGTCCACCCAGGGATTTTGACCTGCTGTACACTTAAGTAAGTCCCCATAACAAACATTCACCTCACCAATGAAAATCTATCCTGAAACTTGACCCATAATCAGACCGAGTAACACAATAGTAACATTAAGCCTGACTTACTAAACCGCCCCTGTTCAACATTACTAGGTAACACAGCTATGTCAAACTTAACAACATAAACCATGGTTATGTTAATTCTCAAGTTATACATCAGGATTTTTTCCTCCACCATCTTGGCTCTACAGTTCTCTCTGGTCTGCAGCTATTGCAAGTGATTAAACCATGACACACTTCACACAAAAGCAGAAACTTAATCCGGTCTGTAAGACAGGGGAGTGATGGAGCAATTCAGAGCTCTACTCTTGTATGGACCGTTTAAATGATGACAGTATGAAATGCCCAAGGATCATGCCTTTCACTAATTTGCCTGCATTGTCTTTTTAACTCTTTTCTCAAGGAACACAAAATATGCAGTTATCTGAAGTCCCAGGCAAGGCCACACTGCTCTGTTGTAGGAAGGGCACTCTACCTAAAATTAATAGCTAGGAGTTTGGTGTTAATTGCACCATCACACACTTTGAGACTTTAGCTGAGACAGCAGGCGGCTACCTGTTTTCACCCTCATTATTCACGAGCAAGTCCAGTAGTAGGGAATCTGTTTGCACAGACATTTTTTCTGTATAACATTAAAGCTTGCATGCCCAGAAGGCTGTTAGTCCTCCACTCGCAGACAGATCTTCACTGGAGCCATAATTCCTCACCTCGCCACTGTCGATTTGAATCTAATGATAAAGCGATACCCCTGTTTGAAAGGACTGTCTCCGTCGTAGCCTCACTACCAACCACGCCTATCCTGCTAAAAACAGTGATGAAGGCACACTGCACTCTTGTGAACCCCAGCCGTTCTCCCGCACCACTCTCTCAGGTCAACAGCGCCTGTACTACAGCATGGTGGGCAGGATCACAGCTGGTTTTCCAGTTTCTCAGTTCAGATCACTGTGCGGTCACACAACACAGAAAATGGGTGGTAATGGATGCAAGAGCAGGGATCCTGAAATTCCAAAGACCAATTTGCAGCATGCGCTTAGGTTGCTGAAGTACTGCTCATGTCTTTCACAGCCTTTATGTGCAGAATCATGGCAATCACAGTTGAGCATACTATTTAAAGAAAGAAAGGAAATAGAGGGACGTCTCTACAACAGGCATTGCCAATGGAAAAGCATACAGTAAAGTCTTGCCTAATCAGGAAGAGAAAATGAACTGGAAATACTGTTAGATCAGTAAGTTCTCCCAATTCCATCACAAATTAGAGAAGAGACAAGATCTCCCTCTTCTCCACCTCCTAAAAGTTACCCAAGAGTTCTACACAGCTAGACTCAAAAGTACATGGATTTATTTTCCACAATACTGGAATAAAATAAATGGATAAAGCATACAGAAGAATGTTGGACTAACCAGAGAAAGCACAGTTGCACATGTGTCTGGGCAAGCAAGAACACCTGCACAGGAAGGCCAGCTAGACCATGAATCATTTTGCCCAACTTCAGGCAATTAAGTAGTGAATCACCTATGCTCACTCCACAAACCCAAGACATCTTGAGAGCAATTTCTCCTACCATTTATCTCCATTGACTCTAAAAGGAACCAAATAGCTAGCCACTGCTAATCTGACCCATATGTGGCTACCAGTATACCTAAACCAGGCAAACAGTTTGCAGCTTACCAAACAACACAGTCCCAGCTCAGCCCACTTCTCTCCATTGCTCTCAGTCACCTCCTATATGCAAGTCCTGGTACTTCTCTGCTGACAGAAAACTAGATCAGCAAAAGTGAGCATCTTTCTGCCATTTTAGTAATCCAAGTTAGCTGGCTGAACAACCAAGACAATGGCCAGAAGCGTAAGTAGGACGGTGATGGGAAGGTGTGTGGCACTGTTTGCCTCCGCAGCAGCACAGTGCTAGACCGGCTCAGCTGTGCACCCACCAGCAACCTTTCCCAGCCAAGGGCAGATGAGACAAATCTCACTCCAGCAACCAGAAGGAGTATTTTGCATAAAAGGGCAAGGCAAAGTTTACTCTGCAAGAATCTAACAATAGCACCAAGCATGCCAGAAAACTCCCTGTTTTTTTCAGGTGGCTCCATTAGCCAGATCTTAACTACTGCAGTTACTCTACCCATTTTTAAACTAAAGTCAGTGCATACACCACACTGCACTCAGCTTTCTGAAAGAACAAGGAAAACTCTGTTAAGAGAACACACATTCTCACCATACCTTGCAAACTGAGATATTTACGACTACCAGCACACCCATACACTTGCAGAAAGTGTTTTAAGAGTATTTTTGTCAGATTTTAATACATCTTAACAGCTTTAAGAAAGAAGCCATCAGGGAGTGCGGTCCAAACCAGGTAAAAAAAAAACAACAAACCAAACTGCTCTTTTTAAAGACTGTGTAAATAGAATTGCAGGTAAGCTTAGATATCCTCAAGATATCCATCTTAAAAATACTCAAAGACAACTTAAGAAACTGCATGCCATAGTAAGGTCTGTCACCAAACAATAACAAACAGCCATGTACAAATTTATACAGAATCCAGTAGCCTTAAAGTGTTTGTTTTACTTAAGTATTCAAGAGTTCTTGTCATGAACGATAATCTGTACTCTGTGGTGCACAGAGATGATCTGTTTGAGATGGGTACTGACAGTGTATCAAGCACTAAGATTTCACTCTTGGTAAGGGGTCATAGCTGTAGCACGAGAGCTATTCCCTGCCACTCCTCTCCCAGTCATCAGGTTTTTGCCAAGTATCATATCACAGGAAGATGTAAATGAGAATAATATTAAGCGCCTTGATTACAGCCACAGAGAGGGAATCTGCTATAGACTGCATCTTGAGCCCAATCTTCCACATGCACTCTTCTGGGAAGCTGACAGAAGACTACCTTTGTCCATAAAGCCATTAAGAGATGGAAATTCCTGGTCTGACTTTTAAGCCAAGTCATTTTGGTGCTTATCTGTGGCTACACCTTGCTTTCCCCATCACCGTCAATCTCTTTGATATAAGACCTTCATGGGGCACCAAGAAGTAACCACAAGAACAACTAGACTCACTAGTTAGAAGCTCATAGTTTGTTTGGGGGTTTTTAAATAACAAGTTAAGAACCCCAAAGATACTGAAGCTGTATGCACCCACATGAAAACATCAATATGCTGGTTCACACATGAAATAGCTTTTTCATTTTGAAAAATCAGGGCTGAGTGTATTTAACTGAAAATCAAAATGAACAAGTTGTGCAACGGTAGAGCAAGTTAACAACTTTTTCCCCCCCCCAACGTCTACCCGTTGACAAACTGTGATCCCAAAAGGCAAGTGGGCCTAAATAGCAAAAAAATAAGATTTATGGTAAGCACACACAAGCACAGACAAACAGCTGAATCAAGTCAAATGTGTAAGCAGCAAAACCTAGTGGCGCAAATCAGTTAACTGCAAGAGCAGAGATCTTGGCGCTGTGCCACAGAGCTTGCAGTCTTGAGGATATCTGGTGACGAATCTACCTTTTGTAACATCTTAGTATCCAGCAGAACGAACAGAAACGACAGTTATTTTTTTTTGTTTTAAATCAACCCTACTTATTATCTACTCGTGTATTTTCGTATCACGAAGTCAAGCTCTCTCGGAAAGGCCGTTTAGAAACCCTCGACCCGCAACGGCCACCAGGCAGACCGGCGGTTTTCATCCCGAAGCAGCCTACACCTTACGGGCGGGGCCATCTGCCTGAACGGGGGGTAGCGAAGGGCCCCCACCCGAACGCCGGCGCCCTCCCACCTCGGTTACGCGAAGGCGGGCTCGGGCCGGGTTTCGCGGGTGCCGCCAACGCCGCTTCAGCCGGAGGGCTCGCTCTCCGCGGCAGCGGGCGCAGGGCGGCGGGCTCCCCGGCAGCCGGGCCACCCGCCGCCCCCCCCGCGGGGGGGGGGCGCGGGGGCGCGGGGGGCGGGCCCGGCCCGCCGCGGGGGCCGGGCCGCCGCTTCCTCCCTCATTCATTCAGAGCCGGGCGGCGGCCACCGCCGCCCCGAAGCTCTCCCCGCCCTCCCGGCGGGCGGGAACGGCCGCCGCGGCGGGCACCGCTCAGCCCGGCCGCCGGCCCCGGCCCCCCCCCCGTCCCCTCCACGACGCGCGCGTGTGCGTGCGTGTCCCCCCTCACCTGCCCAGCAGCTGCTCGTGCTCGGCGCGGATCTTGCCCAGCTCGATCTGCAGCTTGGCCCGCTCCCGCGCCGTGTCGTCCAGCGCCTGGCCGGCCGTAGACCGCCTTCAGGCCGCTGACCTCGCGGCCGCGCACCTCCTCCCGCTCGGTGACCCGCAGCTGCAGGGCGCTGTTCTCCGTCTCCAGGCTCCGCACCTTGTCGATGTAGACGGCCAGGCGGTCGTTCAGCTGCCGCAGCTCCTCCTTCTCCTGCAGCCGGGAGATGCGCGTGGGGCTCAGCGCCGTGGCTGCCGCGGAGCCCCGGCTCCGCAGCCCCAGCGGCGTGACAGCCGGCGTGGAGGCCGCCATGGCGGAGCGGCGAGAGGGACGAGCACGACCCACGGGGGAAGCGGAGCGGGACGGAGGAAGACCGGGCGGGACGCGCCGCGGCAGTAACAGGAGAAACGAAGCCGCCGCCGGCGAGCGGGGCGGGAGCCGAGCCCGCGGTGGGGGGGGGGGGGGACGGGGACCCGGCCGCCGCCCCCGTGCAGCACCGACAGCGCCTCCGCAGCGACGGCGGGCTCCGCGCCGCGATACAATATGGCCGGCGCCCGCCCAGCCCAACCGGCACACGGCCCCGCCCCTCCGCCGCGGCCGCCCACGTGACGACCGCGCCGGCCAATCCCGGGCCGAGACGGGCCGGGGCGCCGCGCTCCGCCGGAGCGGAGACTAAATTCAAAACCCGCCACCACCCGCCACTGTCAGCCGGCGCGCGAGGGGGGGAGGCCCCGCCCCCCCCCCCCCCCTCCGCTGAGGCGGCGCGGGCGCGGCGGCCCCGTCCTTTGTTGCCGCCCCCGGCTTCGGACAAAGGGAGCCGGACCTCGGCGCGGGGCGGGCGCCCGGGCTTCCCTCCGCTGCCCTTGCCGTGCCAGATGGGCTCCTCAGGGTCGCCGGCCTGCGCCCCCTCGCCCCCGGGGCCTGCGCCCCCCGCCTCCCTCCCTCTCAACCCGGGTTTCGGTGTTAGCGCTTGAATATTCCCCCTCTGACGGTAATCTGGCTCCCGAAGGTTTATGGCGAGTGAGGTGTCGCCTCCTTAAGTACACGCTGAACGTGAATGCTTCGGGAGAGCCACCGTCCTTCGGTGCTGCGAGTGCAACGGGTGAAAAAGCCACGTTCTTCCGTGGGGGGCTGAACCCGCTGGAGGTCTGGTATATGGCTCTGAAAGCAGCGCTATGCCTTCACAAGCGATTAAGGAGGCTGCATCTTGCGGAGGTGGGATTACGTTAGGCCCACCGGGCATTGCCAGCTGCCTGCTAGGAAAGAGGTAGAAACTGGAAAGAGGAACATGGTGAACGGTTCAAAATCTCGATTGTAAACCCAACTGTCCTCACAGAAATTCCTGTAGAGACGGCTTGTCGGCAGGAAACCCCTGAGATACTCCCCTGCTTACGTTTCCTCAAAATCTTTTAGTAAGGTTCCTTCTAGAATGAGCTGTGACGAGATTCCAGAAACCTGGTAGTTTTCCACCAGACAGGAGGTCGCCCCTTTGGGAGCTGGGTGCCCCTTCTCCATTCCTGGACATTCGCTCACACTTCAGTTAGCTTAGCAAATTTCCACTGTTAAGTGACATTGCCTCAGATTAAAATATATATATATATATATATATATATTCCCATCACAGCTGTGTATATAACTAAAGTTAATTTAGCTGTAGTGGGAGCTCCTGGTTTTCCCCACATGGTGCCTTCGTTGACACAAACCATTATCTGTGTCTCCTTTTTCCTTCTCTGGCTGTTATTACAATTTGCTCTTTTCCAGCCCCTTGGAAAAATAGCGAAGCTGGCTAAAAAGAGTGACAGCAGCTGGAGTGGGGTAGGGGTGAGGAATCTCTAGAGCACCTGCTGTGACATAAAATTGTCAACAAACTAGGATTATAGCCCAAGGTAGTTTTACACTGCAGCTGGCAATAGAGTGAAAGGATCTGTATTCACAGGCAGTACAAGAGACAAACAAAGTTTGGGAGATATTGTTATACAAACTGAGCCCTCTGCAGGTGCTTAGTGCTGACTTTGTCTACTTCCAGGATTTAATTTAGTGCTGCATTTTAAATCATTGAGTTCTCATTACATTTTAAAAATACATATTATTATTCCTTCCCCCCCCCCATCGCCCCCCAGCGTTTGTTTTACAGTTAGTGTGCCTGAAGCAAAGCTTTTTTTTTTTTTCCCTGCCAGAAGAGTTATGGGTGGGATATGTTTCATTTCACCTCCCAAATTGAAAGTATGTATTTAAAACCCAAACTATTTGTAAGGAGGCCTTCCTTTTCTCCTCAGAAGCCTCAAGCTTTAACTTTTTGTTGATAAAACTATTGTATTTTAGCTACCACATGAGATGAAATTAGATGGGGCTTACTTAGCAGACTAGGTTGGCTAATACTGTAAAAATTAGACGGAAATAATTATTACAGTAGTAGGGGCTGACCAGAGCAGTTGGTTTATTACAATTACCCAGTGAAAAATAAAATGTTTATCTTGCCAATTCCATGCTTACTTCCCACCAGCCTGTGTTTTTAGGTTGTTGATTCCATCTAATTAAAATATATATATTGATGTAGCATTTCCTAAATATATAGGGGAAAAAAAGATAATAATTGAATCTATTAAAACCTTGTTATCAAAAAATATTGTGTGGTTTCAATGGCAAGATTAGCTTCCATAATGAAGAAAGTTAATCTTCAGTAATCATGCCATCTGATTTCTCTGCCATTTTCTTACACATGAGATTTCTTGCTGCTACTTGTGTGTTTGAATTCGTCTTGCTCTACTAGGCTGGAAAAGAAAGCAAGAAAAGAATTGGCCTTCAAACTGTGCCTGGGCTGATGTCAGAATGCTTTTACTTGTGAAACTAAATATCAACATTGTTCCTCTTTGCTCTTGGCAGCTTGGCCTTGATATGGCGCGCATATGTGGTATACTTCCTTTGTACAGAAGAGCCTGTAAGTGACATTATTACATCAGCCAGAGGGGTCACTGCTCAGAGGCACAAGGCAGCCCTGAAGCACTGAGCGCCGACGCTCCCATGCCTCCAGACCACTGCCCAGGGGAACCAGAAGTGTTTTCTCTACCTCGGAAAACCAAACCAAAACAAAGGAATGTGGCATTTACCCGTGTGACTGACAACTCGACCCAAATCACATTCAGCTTGTTGAGTACGACAGTGATATGATTTACTGCTCTTAGAGCTGACCTCTGAAATATGTCATAAGTACTTCAACACAGCTTCACAATACCACCGCAGCTGCAATTTAATACCTTTACAGTCAGCATAAATTATATATAATGGGCATGTGCATGTCCTATAGACACAGCAGGCTGCGCTACTTTTAGACTCACCTCCCCTAAACATGGAAGGTATTTCACTGACTGAGACATCTTAAAAGAAAAGCCTTCCAACATGTGCAATTTAACAGCAAAGGTTTTCGCTGTACACTGAGTAAAATAAACAAACTTCTAGAATCTGGAAAAGTTTGTGGGAGATTAGTATAGATTCTGTAATTCCTAGTACATGAGCTATTTTTACTGTTGCCAACTTTGTTAAAATAGATTTTTTTTAATATATATAATCATTTGTATTCGTACACAATCTATTTTTAAAGTGGGCAAGAATCACAGTGAATACGTTCTGCAAATGTGTCAGTACTCTGAGGGTTACGCCAGGGATTCAGACATGACTCTTCAGAATAGAGAAGAAATGGCCAAACATTTTAACTTTATGTTACCTAATCTGAGAATTCACCAGAAAACGCTGTCTGTTCCCACTTGGGAAATGTCTGCTAAGGAAGAGTCAAACAGAGCAAATGCTGTGATCTGTCCTTTCAAGAAGCAGAACAAAACAACAAAAAATGAATACAAATGTTTTTCTGTAACAGCAAGAGTTAGAGAGAAAATAGTTACAGACCTTCAGCATGTAGCAGGGCTGTTGTTCCTGTCAGCTGCATTCAGTGTTAAACAAGTGAAACTTCACTCAGTATTTTCATAATGCCAGAGCACGAAACAAGCTTGTATGCACATGACACCTTACCAGGTCCTGATCCAAAGTCCAATTAAGTTCGCGCTCCTGTGCTGAGAAAACTCTTTCAGGAGATCCCCACCTCCACCCCCTTTTTTTTTTTCTGTGTTATCGTGTATACATCATAAATAGTACCATGTGTAATTCCGGTGAGTCAACCAAAACGTTAATTTCCTTGCTTATCTAGTGCTGACTAGAGACCACTTCTGGGGACACAGCGGCTGGGAAACAGAATCTTACTTCATTTTTCCCTTGAGATGTTGTCGCAGCAGGAGAGGGGAACAGGGGGGTGTCTGCAGCTGTTTAGAAAGACAGCAAAATCTGGAGACTCCTCACATGAGCAGATGGGATAATAGTAATACTCCTCCCTGTTTTTTGGCTTCAATAATGCAAAAATGATGCCAGTTAGATAACTGTAAGTGCTGTGTTGTCCATGTGTTTCTAATTGCTGCTCTGTATACATTACTCTTAATAGATGCCCTCATGCATAACTTGAAGCCTTGCGAAAAAATACTTTTAAAATACTAATTTTACACTGTATCTCACCAGGATTCAAACAGAACTATCGATACTGCCTGCATGCAAATGAAGTAAAAAAAAAAAAATCTGTCATTTTTTGAAAAATTATGGCTTAAGGTGCAATGGAAACTCAATTTTTCATTTCTGCTGAATGTTTCACATAGAAAATTTCCTTAGAAAACTTTATTTAGCGTTCCGTGGGATCTCTTCCTCCAGGAGAAGCCAAAACAGGATGAATAAAAGTATTTGGGATGCAGCCGCACCATATGTGAGTGCCTACAAAAGGCTGCAAGGTCGATGAGAGCAGGGGGAGAAGAAGGGGACGTAGCCTGGACTAGCAGTGGAGGAAAGACAGAAGCAAGAAGAACCGCCACAAAAACTGCAGTGCTCCTCCGTATCCATGATGGAAACCAGCGCTCTGCTGTTTGCCTTTCGTAAGCAGATCCTAAACCACTCAGGGATGCGCATTTCAAAGAATGCGCACAGGGGGGTGGGTGGTTGATTTTGGCTGAGATAGTGTCCAGGGAATAGTCTACCCACACTGCTGAGGTACCCAGAGGGGACATGCAGTGATGTGACTGCTAGTCGTAGTTAGTCACTTCCCACAGTGATTTCAAAACCCCAAAGGAGAGAGAAGGAAACTGCAGATGGGAAAGGAGAAGCAGGAACTGATAATTGTATGGCTCCACATGAAGATCTGATTAAGCTCACTTTTAAAACGACTGTACAAAACTAGAAATGCTGCATTTCTGCAAAACAGGCTATAAACCATAGTACAAATAGAGAATCTCCTTGCTAAGAATGCAGCTGTTAGCACAGAAGCCTTATGCTTATACAGAAGTACTAGCCTTGGGGAAAAACCTTTTGCCAAGAAATTACAGAGGTATTAACCCTACTAGTATGTGAGAGTGTTTTGCTGTAGCTGGTGACAGAACAACTCCGATTCACTTTGTAGGGGTATGGTTAGAGAATATGTCAATTGCCTGTGCCTCTGACATTAGTTTTATAAAACTGTGGGGGTTTTTTTTTACAGACTAATTACATGAATTCCTCTGATTAATCACAACTCAGAGGTTTAGTTAAAAAATTCTTGTCCCCTTGGAGGTAGAGAAAAAAATCTGTTGAAAGTGTGAGTCAGTGCAAAATTGAGTATCTTGAAGAAAATTGAACATTTGCTCTAAATCTAAACTAGTATCTGGCGGGAAGGTAAGGCACAGTGAGTTTCCCGGTTTCTCTGCATTAAGGCGAGCGCTTGTGTAGTTGATGTGCTCCATGTTTCTTGGCAAGCTTAGCACAGAATTTCAGAAAACTGGATTTTAACAGCCTGTTTGTCTTTTGCATGTGCTGCGCCCTCACCAGCCAGAGCTCCTTTCCTCAAGAGAATAAACACCTGGAAAAGCCATAGGAGAAATATCTAGCTACATCTGACACTATGAGTCACATGCTCACCAGGCTGGCTCCTCCATACTGCCTGAACATAAGAACAGCAGCACTAGCTCACAGGAAGAACCCCAGACACCACGACCCATGTGCAGTGGTGATGGGGGGGATCAAGAAGAGTGACTCAGACTGATGCACAGGATTAGGATTTCCTTGTTCCCACCAGAAACTCAGCTCCAGACTCCCTAACAGAGTTATGATAGAGTGCTTTTTGAGACTGTCAGTGAAAATACCAGAATCTTAGAATATGGACACTCTGTCTGCTCCTGCGGTAGTTGCTGCGGATGACAGGACAAATACAATAAACATGCAGCAGATTTCAGGTGCAGACGTGCCCTTATATTTAGTTTTATACCAGTAGCCTCTTTTATGTGGCTGGGAAGATAAAGAGTGTCAGTGTTTCTTCTGAGGGCGTTGCAGGCGATGGGAATACCAGTTTTCACATTATGCATTTGAGGACATAGAGGCATATGAAAGCTTTATGAATTTTTTCAGTAAATTAGCAAGGCAGTAATTATGGTCTTAAAGCTTGGCGTCTAGGTTGTAGAGTTGTTCTTTAAAAGTCTTATTCATAAAGAAGTCTTATAAAAACGGTACTGTGTTTCAGAGTTAGGAACTGCGATTACTTCCACAGGTCAAGGGATTACTGATACAGAGTACTGGCATATGGAAGACACTGTAAACCACAAGACAATTTCAATGCAGTTTAAGACTTGTCTTCCTCCTAAGCATTTTGCGTTTTCCTGTAAGGAAAAAAAACCCAACACAAAACCTTGATATTCACTGAAAATAAAATCGGACAGTAAGTTCTTTCTCCTCCAGAGCCCAATTCTGCTTCGCCTGAAGCCAGTGTATTCAACAGCAGCAGGATCTGGTATGATCAATGGGATAACAAAGAGGTTGCACTTGTACATCTCAGTCTTACCCCGGAAATGTTTTAGGACTTGCTTTATTACTGTTTGTGTGGTCAGTATGTTGATACAGTCTCAATTTAATTACTATCAGAAGCTGCAGTAACATAATAATTAAAATACGGAAAAAAAAGATCACCATCTGTTTTCAGTTCTCTTACAAGGCCAGAAAAGTGTAGGTCTGATGAGCTATGGTTTGACTGACTATTAAGACTTGGCACTAGGCAAAAGTCTAATAAAAACATTGTAAATCATAGGACAGCAAATCACGATGTCTTACACTCAGATAATCACATATTTAAAATACAGGAGGAAATAATATTTTCAATACTTCATCTTAAGTCCTTTTAGCATAGAGAGAGGTGCGGGGAAGTACTGTATGTTTCTGATCTGATACCGAGGGAGATAAATACAGCATTTTGAGATGTATGCACAAACATATATCCAGCTTCAGCAGCAGTATTCTTCTGGCAGTTATGATTTCTTGCACTGGCATGATTGCAGCTAGCAGAATCCAGCACAAATGTTATTTCTCAGCTGTGTGATATTGTCTGATAGTGTTCTCTCTCTAGTGGAAATTCCATATGTGCTTTCTAGACTTCTGAAAATTCAGAAAAGGGAGGCTTGCTTCAGACTCCTCAGGTTGGTATTAATAGCCTCCTCCATTCTTAAGTGTTGCTTTAGCTATATCTGTTGAATTGTCCCCAGCCTTGGTTGGCAGAGGAAAAAACTGCAATATGCCAAACCGCCATAGCAGTGTCTTTCCACAGCCCAGCTATTTGTAGCCGTGAGTTATGAGGCAGAAGGGGATTATGGATGCCAAGAAAACTATATGACCACTCAGGTAGCCACTTTAAAAAATAAGAAAACTTTTTGAAAATGAAAAGATTTACCAAAACTTCAGAAGGAAGTCACAGTGTGTTTTTGGTTACTAACATTCCAGTTCTGGGACTCTGTGAATAACACACTGTAACTACAGGTGACTATAGTAAAATTCCTGCTCTGCAAGTTTAAGAGGTTTTTATTTTTTTACTATGGCTGTATTTAATGTCAGCATGCTGCTTCTGACTTCCTGAAAGCAATGCAGATACAAATATTCCTAGATTTTACTATTTTTTTATTATTTTATGTATATATATAAAATATAATATATATAATTAATAAAATAGTAATATTTAGGAATAATTGTATTCTTTAAAGGTCAGATGTTGAATCTACTAAGCAGGCTCTGCCAGTACTTGAAATATTGTTTAATTTCACCTGGCTCACAGTGGTAATTAATAGGCAGAGCTATATTCTAATAAAAACCTCAAACTGCATGCAGATTCTAACCCTCTGGGTGAGGGCTGTTGGAAGAGTGAGGCAGAAGACTGCGTATCTTGCACCACTTGGCTAAGCTGCATGCAGAGGTCTGAACGGTGAAGACCGCACATGTCCATGAGCGGAGAGAACTTGGAGTGCCAGAGCGCTGCTACTGACACACCAAAACCAAACTCAGCACCCCAGAAAACCCTCTAATTCGCAGAGCCGTGGTTTCTAAGCGGCACAGAGGCGATGCGCCTCCCAGGAGTGGGTTTCATCCCCTGCAATGAAGCAGAGGTAGGATGCAAACTTCCTAGCAGCGCAGGAGCAGAGCCCACCTGGGCCCGCTCACTCTGATAACCTTACTGTCAGCCAGTCAATTGCTGGTAGAGATTTCAGCAGCCACTGACCCCCTGCTGTATGCCTATCACCACACGCATACAGTCATACTTTAAAGCAATGGATAGCTACTATTATATATGAGGGTATATCAATTTTTGTTGGCTGAGAATGTTAATATTGAGGTGTATATAGGCCATACACCTTTCTGGTCAAGAATTCCCTATGAACTGAGAATCACTTCAGACATTGAAAGGGCATGGAAATAGAATTTGCATTGAAATAGAACTTGAATTAGGTGCAGAAATTACTAGCAGGTTCTTACCTTTTAAATTACCAGTAACATCACTATAAACATCCTTCCTTTGTGTGCCAGCAGAAAGTAAGAGGGCATAAGGAGCCTCTTACCAGCAGTGTCTTCCTGATGAACCTTCCTAGAACAACATGCACTTCTTTGTTTGCACTGGTATGTACAGGACAAATTATTCAGAAGGAAGGACCTATACCAGAGCTTTATTGTGTAGGTCCTCTGTACTTCAGTAAAAGTGATCTGACCCTGTAATTTTTATTAATAGCTGCCTTTCACAGAATAATGATGCTCATAAAATAACCATTCTGAAGTTTTCCCTTCATTGAGACACATACCAAATGATTGATGCAAGAGTGCCTGAAGATAGCTACAGAGAATTAAGAATTGTTTATTTCCATTTGCTTTCAGTGACTGAAATCAGATTTGTGTTCTTGCCTCTAGTATTCAGCAAGCAAGTTCTCTGAAAAATCAGCTCGCTCCCCCAGCAGGAATGAGCAATTAAGATGAAATAAACCAAGAATCAACAATACAAGTATGATCTTGCCATGTGCATGGGCCTTCCTCTCCCAGGGCTGTATCCTGTTGTAATGCAGAGCTCTCGGCCAGTGCCCAGGCAATTGGCAGGACTCGCAGCCGCGCTGGCTGAAGCAGAAGGTCAGATCTGAAGCCACGAGGACTATTAAACAGTAAGGTTTGTGCAGCCGTGCCTAAAGGTAGTTGGGCAGGAGCTGCCAGCAAGAAAGAAGGGTGGATGGGCCTTGCTGGCAGTCAATCTCACACGTTTCTGAATCAATGGGAGACTCGCCCGTGCCAGCTCGGGGGTGACAATACCTGCGGTGGACATGGGAGGGGAAGGCATCTTCACGCAGTTCTGCTTCCAGGCTTGGTCATACAGTCTCCTCTGTGGACAACTCCCAGTGCCTTTGAGAGAGCTAGGAAGGGCTGTTCTTTCTATCAAAAGCTGTTATGTGTAGGCACTGTTTGCTCTAATTTCCCCAAATCAGTTTTGTTTTTGCCCTGAGTACACTGAGTGTACATGTGTTTCTTAGTCACATGTAAAAGCCCTACATGTACCACTACAGTGTTTCCTGCTTAACCTCTGGAAACTATATTTAGAATTACATTACTCTTAGAAATTTCTCTAAACAGGACAGGGAGGTAATCACTGTTTTTAGGTCACACCTTCCTAGGTTTCAGGTACTCTGTTAATTTTCTCCTGGGCAATATTTTTACTTGGATCATTGTAAAATTGTTTTACAGTCATCATTGGCTGCCTTGCACATGAAGAATTTTTGGAATCCTAAAGCTTAGTTCCTCATGGTTTAAGAGATTTGGGTATTAATTCCAAATGGCATCTCACAAAGAGCCAAATTCCATCCAGGGATAAATGACTGTTCATCCATGCCAACTTTAATGGGATCTGCTCTGGTCAGCAGAGGACAGGATTTTATAGAAGTCTCTTATTTCATTCTGCACCCATCTGCAAAAGTAAATACTGTATACTTCTCTTGAAGCATTATTGAAATAGCAAACAATGTTAACCACTGCAAGGAGGACAAGAGTACAGAAAAGAACTTGAGTTAATGTTCTTACTGATAAAAAAAAATTTTCAAATCAGTAGACAGAAATCTTATCTCATAAATAAAAGGTGCTATGCTCTGTAATAGCCTGTGAGTGGGAAAACCAGTTTTTGATAACAAAGAATTTAAAAAAAAACCCAAACAAACTTCCTACAGGTTCTTATACAAATAAGGTAGTTGCTAAGATATTGATATACTGGCTGTGAAAGAAAACTCCCGTGCCTTTCTAGAACTACATTTGCAAACTCTAAGAATCGGTTCATCTTCTGACCTTCTTGCAGGCTCAAATAGTTGCCCAGTTAGTTCAAAAATTTCAAGGACCTGCATAATTCTTTCAGGCCGTGTGCCAAAAATTGCTTCAACATCTTGCAGAGATTACTTAGTTCTGAAAATATGCATGCAACTAGACAATAGTGAACCTGCAAGATATCCTCGCCAAAGTTCTGGGCTAGAGACCTAAAGCAACAAAATCTTTTGCTTTCTCCCCTGCCTTTCTTTTCAGGATGTAGCTTATTTTTCTTGCCTGTGATTTCCACCGAACATGCCATTGCAAAATGCCACCTCTTCTTCTGTATGCCAGTATCTATGAATTTTATGCTAGAGAAATATGGTGCATAGTAACAATCAAGAAGGAAGAAGGAAGTAACATATTTTTTATTCAGCGTACGGGATAAAATTCATGCTTTACTTTGAATCAACTGCCAAGTATCAGAGAGGGACTACCCTAAACATGGGTGTTTCAAAAATCTAATGAATTGCTACCTTTTTTTTTTTTTTTTTTTTTTTTTTAAATCTTTAAACTTGAAAGCACTGTCTGCATTCTTTAGGACAGGAAACTCATTATTCCTTCCTCCTCCTGTCCCGGTCCAATGTTGGGGAGGTTTCAATACAATCCCAAGAGCGAGATTAAGACACAAACGAGGTCAAATACCGTTCACCCAAACCAGTTTTTATTACAAAAGGGAGTGAGGTGAATAACAGCAGCAATAGGACAGAGGGAATTAAAAGGTGGAAATCAAGCAAGTGTTGGGAACAGGGCTGCAAGAATAGTCACCACCATGGATCCGCGATGTCCTGGGGATCCAGGTCTCTTGGCTCCCGGCGGTGGGCGATGGCACCGTCTTTGCCTCAACAGGCTCTTTATCTCTTCTTCAGGGTCCAATGATGTTTTGCCATGCGGCTCCGGTCCCGCTCTTCATCCGCTGTTCAGGGACTGCTGCATGACCTAGTGATTGCAAATCAGGGCAGGATGTTTTTTGCAAAGTCAGGGGCTTCCGTGGCCTCGCAGCTGCAGCTTCCTCTCCCTCTAAGCAATCCTTGAGACAAAACTTTCCACAGTTCAGCCTCTCACACCACCCCGTGGCTCAAGGATGGCTTTAAGACTCATGGTGCCTTTGAGAGAAGACAGCTATTTAGAAAAGGTTAGAAAAGAGCACCTATCCTGTTATACAACGTTGACAATTGGGGATTCAGATTTTTGAATCACGCGCGTATGTTTAATACTATCAGGTGAAGCAGTAGTTCTAAACTGCATATTAGTTACAGCATGTTGAATCAGTTGTACAATGCAAGGAATGATGCAGGGCGAAAACAATAACATAGTAAAACCATATAACAAGTCAAATAAAAGCCACTTATCCCATGGACCACCAGGGAGCCAGGAAAACAAATCAGTATCCCATCCTTTCCAGGTCTGGACAGGGACGTGGGCTAACTTCTGTATCCCTGCAGTGACTTGTTTGACAACTTTATCGTTGTCATCAATTTTTAAGCAACAGCTGGAATCATTTAGCTTACCACAGACGCCCCTTTCCTCGGCTAGCAGGTAATCAAGAACCATGCAGTGTTGCAATATCACAGTTCACATTTGGGTAGCCTGGTCAGACAATAGGTCCAGGGCTTCAGCTGTTTGATTTCTAATAATCTCCAAAGTAGCTCGCAGCTGAATTATTTGATTTTAGTTGTAAACAGGTTCTTGAGCACTGCTAATCCACTCACTGGGGTTCCAAGTAGCAGGTCCATAATGTATAATATTTTGAGGAGTCCACTCATCTTTGTCCCAGGTTTGCCTCTCTCCCCATCATGGAGATGTCAATGGAGCATTTATCTTGACTCAGATCATCATACACCTGGACACCCAGGGGGTTGCCTTCAGCTCCCGGAAGCAAAAAGAACAGGGGTCAGACTAGGCCTATATAACATACCCCTGTCCAATCCGCTGGCAATGCAGTATAAGCCTTCTTTCCACAAACCCAACAGTGACCTTTTAATGATCGGGTGCCACATTCAACCGTGTCTTTGGATGTCCACGGTGATTGGAAATATGTTGTGTTATCTGCTCCCAGAGGATGGTATAATGATACGGGTTGAGTGCTAAACATCTTGTAAATGGAACAGGACCAAGCACCAACGTCCTTATCCCAAGAACAATTAACACTGGTGTTATAGTGTAATGTGTAATTTTTGGTGGAGCTGGCAATATAAATTTTAGTCTGATTAGTGGGGTACCAAAAGCTGCTAAACAGCTTCCTGTGTCCTGTTTGATTTACCTAGGCCCAGCCAGACCAGTGAGGCATAAAATCCTGGGAAATAGAGTTGAAGATCTGTCAGTATATCTGGTTGCCGTTACCATGCACAAAGGGGCTGCTCCGATTCGTATTTCTTGAACAATTAAGTGGTCTACAACCATTGGTGAGGCAATGATTTCTTTAAGTAAAGGTCCAGTTACACTTGCTGCTTCCCAAGAAAACACCACCCTCTTGAGTTCAGTTCAAGCAATATTTGCCTTGGGCTGGGTATTGTATTGTCCAGGGCTGTGTGTCTCCCCTCCATTTTTGGCCTCACGGTAATTACTCACTAACCATTCAGGGGACATAGGGGTAGCAGTCCGTGGCCAGCTTTCCAGATCAAATGGCCCTCCACACACCCAACAACTGGTAAGATTAAACACATGGGCCACGGAATAGCCTAAAGTTACAAATTTGTTTTCCCATTCTCGGTTAACACTTAGAGAGCCAAGGCTTCTCCAGGGATCAAGGGCAAAGAGAACGGTCACCCAAACCAATTTCTGCGATAGTATGTAATACATCTTAAAAATATTAACAAACCAATGAACACCAATATGATACAAGGGGTTAGAATTCACATGCAGGCCCTCTGTTGCAGTTCAGGATACTGTTCCTGGCAAAGTTCACCTGCAAAAGAAGATAAAAAGCATCCTCAGTTCGTTTTGGGAACTGGATGTGAAGGGTTACTATCAAAAGGATGGGATGATCCACTGTGTGTTAATTTTGTGCTCCTTCCCATGGGCATCTTTCTCTTGGCAGAGGCATCAGTAAACCGAACTTTCTGTAATTGTTCCGAAAACGGGGGCAACTTGCACCACAGGGGAAATTGTACCATTTTCACCTTTTAAGGCAGCTTCTTCCTGAATAGCTGGGGTCTTGGCTGCACCCTCTGAGACCTCAAAAATATTGCAGTAATGTTCTATCTGAGCATACCATTTCCTCACGGAGGCCCTTTGCACCACCCCATTAGAGGGTGGAGTTTCTGCCAAAACTTAACTTTGACTACCTTAAATGGGCCTTTAGTACTGTTGGTTGTTGCCAAATAGTCCCCTTTCTCTTCTCTCAAGGCTAAACTGACTACAAAGAGGCCCTTTCCCAAAACCCTGTATCTTTTTTCAGTGTCCTTAAAGCTATGGGAGTAAAATCCAATAGGTTGGGTGGGTTCCTCAGGGCCCTTTTGCCACAAATGTATGGACAGTCCAGACTTAGCGAATCTCCACTTGATGTGAACAGGATCTATAGGATGAATAGGGCCAAGAGCCTGGTGGGCAGTTGCCTCAAACACCAGCAACTGACTGAACTTCGTGGGGTTCAGTCCATTCCCACTGGGCCCCCTTTTGGAGTAGGTCATACAGGAGCCTAGCAATAATTGAGAAATCGGGAATGTGTTTTCTCCAAAACATGAGTAATCCTAGCCCATGTTGCAAATCGGTTTTGGATTTTGCCAATTCAGTAGCAGTGTAAGGAATCTCTTTGGTCATGACCTGGGGCAAATGGACTTGATCATCATCATCATAAATATACTCAGTTTTGACCAAAGGTCGCAGCGAGGGTGTTCTCATTTCTCTGCCTTTTCCCTTGCTGCTTGCAAATCATCAAGAGGATAGCTAACTTCAGGTTGGCATGGGTGGGGGGGACACGACGACTCCTCATGGGCAATGCCTGTGAGAAGTTGCTCCTTAAGAGCAATCTGCAGATGTTCCACCTGATCTCTCTCCCCTCTGAGTTGTTCTTTTAATTCTGCCACTTGTCCTTGCAAGGACTGGACAAGGGCTTGCAGAGATGTGTGACTTGAGACTCATCACTAAACTGTAAGTCTCTTGCTTCCACAGCTGCGGCTAAACTGGAGCCCAAACCAGCACATACAATAGATTCCCCTTTTCCAGACCGGAGTCTAGCATCCCTTTGCAGGGCACTGATTCAGTCAGTAACACTCTGCTAATTATACCAATTATCTCGTGCCCAATCGATGCCTGGTACCGAAGGGCGTGCATTATGTGTCTCCAAAATACTATAGAGTGCATCCCTGCCTGCAGGGATAATGTTATCATTGCACATTCTCAACAAGCGTGGGGTGGTCGTCTCAGGAAGGCAGCACATAGGTATCACTTCAGTGCCAAGTTCCACCCCTCACATCCCTGAGTGGTACACACGTTAAGACAAGCCAGAGAAAAAAGTGCGGCACCCTCACTGCAGGTGATCCTGTCTGTGATGCCAATTAAACATGGCCCGAACTGATGTGGGGAGATTTCGCTATGATCCCAAGAGCGAGATTAAGACACAAACGAGGTCAAATACCGTTCACCCAAACCAGTTTTTATTACAAAAGGGAGTGAGGTGAATAACAGCAGCAATAGGACAGAGGGAATTAAAAGGGTAGAAATCAAGCAAGTTTTGGGAATAGGGCTGCAAGAATAGTCACCACCATGGATCCGCGATGTCCCGGGGATCCAGGTCTCTCAGCTCCCGGTGGTGGGCGATGGCACTGTCTTTGCTCCAACAGGCTCCTTCATCTCTCGTTCAGGGTCGCAGCGTCCAATGAAGTGTTGCCACGTGGCTCTGGCCCCGCTTGTCGTGCACTGCTCACGCAACTGTCGCAGGACCTGATGGCTGCAAAATAGGGCAGGAAGGGTTTTGCAAGCCAAGGGCTTCCGCGGCCTCGCAGCTGCAGCTTCCTCTCCCTCTAAGCAATCCTTCAGACAAAACTTTCCCTGGCTAAGCTTTAAAGGTTAAAAATACAGCTCTACTGCCAAACATCATAAAACTGCTTTCAAAGAACTGGCCTGGAATCATGAAGCAATACTAATGTGTCACCTTTTTCATTATTATTATTTTTAAAGGTAAACAGGATTACTGTTGGTCTCTGATAAGCACACACAACCTGCACAAACTTAACCCCACCACCAGCTTCTTCTGAGAAAAAGCTGTTTTCCATGCCTGTCCTTGGCTAGGAAATTCTTGGGGCAGGAGCAACACTTAGAGGAGGGGAGAGATGACACATTTTGTCAACAGTGTTTTAAATTAGGTGTGGCTATATATTTTTTTTTTTTTTTTTTTCATTTTCTTGCCAATGCTGAGCCAAGGGGATAGTGAATGCCCCTATCTGGATTTCAGCGAGCCCCCCAGCATGACTTTAAAACAGGGCTTACTGAGTTTGGGTCCAGGTCCTGCTGCTAATACCTCCTTAACAGATTTTAGACAACAGAATGCTGCTTCCTCAGTTACTCTTCCTCTGGGGAAGCTTGGCCTCCCAGCACACATCAGATCCAAGTTTCCTCCTAGCTTATAGCTCACATTCTTGATTGAGAGATGCTATCCGGCATCTGGGCAGGATTTCCTTCTGGGATGCAACTGCTGGCTCTGGCCTCATTCCCACGTCTTCAACCTGAAACTCCGGAGTCACTGAACCTAACTCTTTCCTATAGGTATTTTCAGTTTAACAAAACACAACCAATTTCTCTCAGGTCTCCTGAATGACCTTCGGCAGCTTTTAAATACTCTTAGCCCTTAAGTACTCTTAATGTGGCCCTTATCATTTTTCCTTTTCTCCATCAAGGGGGAGCTCCACCTCCTTGAAAGTCCAACTCTCTCTCCGAAACACTCTACAAGAGACAGGTTAGAAACTATTCCTCTGATTGATTTGAAGCACTTAAAGATGTCCCAGGGGTCTCCGTTCTGCAGGTGAAGTCTGATCACCTTTGGGGACAAGTGGAGCAAACACTTGGTTGTACTTGTGGGGGAAAGAGGAAAAGACGGCCAGCCACACCGCTGCACGAACAGCAAGATTCTGGAGGGAGCTGTCAGCATGCAGGAATGTGGGAAGAGCCATACAAGTGGCTCAGGTAACACAGATGTGACATTTTCTCCCATACCGCTCCTGAAGCCCTCTGCTCTTCCTCCAGTAGCAGTGAAACCTCTCAAAGGAAATTGCTCTTCCCAACACAGCTCTACAGATGAGGAGAGTCAAGCACTGGGTTATAGAAAAAAACCAAACCAACAACCAAGCCCCAACTTTTTCTGAAAATAGCTTTCTCCAACAGCCTCAATACAACTTCACAGATGCCAACAACATTTTTAACTCTAAAATTCTTCCAAACAAGAATAGAAAGCATAGTAGCAAGCCGTTGTTTATTCATCAAATTTTGTCTCACTGTCAGTGTTTTTTTCTCTCTTTTCTGCCCAGTGCCAGATCAAAGACTGACAAATGAAAGCAGCAATGCAGCCTTGTTTCCTGTGGTATGGCCTGATACACAGCAAAGAACGTCTTTCTCAGGCCCCTTGTACATGCTCACTTGCAAATGCTGGTTTGCAGACTACAGACAGTTTATGGGATTTTGAAGGAGGGCCATTAAATCATACTGCATGGTGGTCTCAGCTAAAAGGCTAAAAGTATTGCGGGTTGAACTGTTGTCGTGGTTTAGCCCCAGCTGGCAACTAAGCCCCACCCAGCCACTTGCTCCCCCTCCCTGCCTCCAGTGGGATGGGGGAGAGAATTGGAAGAGCAAAAGTAAGAAAACTCATGGGTTGAGATAAGAAGAGTTTAATAATTGAAATATGATAATAGAAATATAATAACAATATCAACAATAGCAATAATAATAATTTATTATTATTATTATTAATAATAATAATAATGAAAAGGAGAACAAAGGAGAAAGAGAGACAAAACCCAGGAAAAACAAGTGATGCAACTGCTTTGTGCAGGTCACTATTAATCACCTCCAGGACAGCTAATTCCCTCAGGTACTGCATACCTCTCCCCATGGTGGTCCATTTGCCTGGGTCATATACGACATCTTCCTTGAAGGGATACCTACCTTTCCTTTATGCCTGACAGTAGTTGCCACCAGAGGCTGAGGGCTTGTGCCCCTTTTCCAATCGCTTTGTCAATGGCCCCTGCCCTAGAAAGGGATCCCAGCGGTTTGGCTTCCCTACCCTCCAGTTCCAGGCCACTGGCCCCATTACCCCAGAATCGGAGCAGCCAGGTGGCAATGTGCTTGCCCGGACGATGGCTGAAATCTTTTTGCATATCTTGCAGCTCACTCAGGGGTAGAGATCGGGTGGTTTCCGTTTCCTTTATGAGTTCTTCCTCTTCCTCCTCCTCTCCTTGTGATGGCCCTGCTCTTTCGTCCTCCCTTTCTAAACGAGCTGACTTTCACTTCCAAGATTTCTTCTTGTCTGTAGGGACAATTGATACTGGCATGGGTTGGTTCCCTGGTTCAGCTGCAGTGCCTGTCATTTCGTCATCAGATCCAGAGATCTTCTCCTTCCCTTGAGGGCACTGAATAGTGTTGACCAGGGCTCAGTAGGCATGAACCAGGCCCCAGCACATTGCAGTGATTTGTGTCTCACTGGAATTGCCAGGGTGACAGCACAACTTTTCCAAATATTTTACTAGTTTTTCAGGGTTCTGCACTTGTTCAGGGGTGAAGTTCTGCCCACTGTCCTGGGCACTTGCCCATACTACCCCACATACCCTGCCACTCATAACTACCTATCCTTGGGGCAGACCTCTGCATGATAGTCTTAAATTGTTTACTAACCTTAGACAAAACCAAAACAATATTCCCAAGAAATACCAATAGATGTATCTTAACTATCCAAAGATGTTCAAGATACTGAAAAGCTGTTGTAATAAAAGAGGAAACACCATAGAAGAAGGCAGCGAAGGTGTCATTCTGTGTTTCCTCCAGAAAAAACTCTTAGAAGAAGATGTATAATTGCTAATTTTCTCCATGAGGTGGTACCGGAAGTACAATAATGGCTTTAGTATGAAACCCAAATACCAGATAAAGCTCCAGGTCAGTGTTTTAATAACAAATCTCCCAGGCAAAACATTGCTAATCACTGCAGAACACAGCAAACTGCAAAACCCAACACCAATCTTTAGCATGTACTGCAAAAAAGAGAACAGATGAATCAATATTGTGACCTGCAACTGTTTAGAGAAATAAATTCCTTAACAAGCTCTGATTAGCCTGTCATTATTTCAAACCCTTCAAGCCCCACGTTGGGTGCCAAAAAGGACTGTCGTGGTTTAGCCCCAGCTGGCAAGCAAGCACCACCCAGCTGTTCGCTCACCCTCCCCCTGACTCCCTTGGTGGGGTGAGGGAGAGAATTGGAAGAGCAAAAGTAAGAAAAGTCATGGGTGGAGATAAGAACAGTTTAATGATTTCATAACAACAACAACAACAATAATAATAGCAATGAAAAGGAGAACAAGAAGGGAGAAGAGAGAGACAAACCCCAGGAAAAACAAGTGAAACAATTGCCTACCAGCCGCCAACCAATGCCCATCCCATTCCCGAGCAGTGATTGCTGCCCCCCCAAGCCACCCCCACCTCCCCACCCCACCCCACCCCCCCCAGCCAGTTTATATACTGAGCATGAGGTCATATGGTCTGGAATATCACTTTGGCCAGTTTGGGTCAGCTATCCCAGCTGTGCCCCCTCCCAGCTTCTTGTGCACCTGGCAGAGCAGGGGAAGCTGAAAAGTCCTTGACTGGTGTAAGCACTGCTCGGCCACAACTAAAAGATCAGTGTGTTATCAACATTCTTCTCGCCCTAAATCCAAAACACAGCACTATGCCAGCTACTAGGAGGAAAATTAACGCTATCCCAGCCAAAACCAGGACGACTAACCACTCTATCCTGATCTGAAAGGTAAAGGCACACGCATCTACTTTTAGTCATTATTAGCAGCTTCTGAACCGTGGTGAGTACACAGCAGTTTTGAAATTGCATGTAATTACATCTTCAGGAAAGAATTTTCTCCTTTCACTCAATTAAACTCATTTCCTCATAACAATAAAATATTTAAAATCTATTCTCATATCAAGTAACTTTACAGAGATGGTTTAGCAGTATAATTAGTTCCAGTTCACAGCTGGGAGGCTTAGGATTGCCTAGATAAAGTTGGCAGCTCCCAAAAGCTCCAGAAAGGCCAAAGGAGTATTACATGCTGTTCTGCATGCATTTCTGAGACACACAGTTTAAAAAGGACAGTAAGGAACTTGAATGCATCCAGAGGGGGGCAACGCAGCTGGTGGAAGGGTTGGAAGGCCTGTCCTGTGAGGAGTGGCTGAGGACTCTGCATTTGTCTAGTTTGGAGAAAAGGAGGCTGAGGGGTGACCTCATGCCTCTCTACAGCTTCCTGAGGAGGGGAGGTGGAGAGGGAGCTGCTTCTTTTTTCTCCCTAGCATCCAGCAACAGGACACATGGGAATGGTTCAAAACTGCATCAGGAGAAGCTCAGGCTTGACATTAGAGATGATTACTTCACTAAGGGCATGGTCAAACACTGGAACAGGCTCCCTGGAAAGGTGCTCAATGCCCCAAGTCTGTCAGTCTTTAAGAGACATTTGGACAATGGCCTTCATAACAGGCTTTTGCTTTTGGTCAGCCCTGGAGTGGTCAGGCAGGTTATGTCCCTTCTAACTGGAACTATTCTATTCTGTTCTACTCTTTCCCACTTTTTATAGGGCTGTCTGGAGAAGTCTACTGATCTCTTAGAAATTTCTTGGGTGGGAACTGTGATTTCTTAGATATCAGCAAAGTGATATATGAATTGCATGAACAACCTCTTTCATATCTGCTTCAATCTCATCCGTTTAACTCACATAATTGTTAAGGTGAACTCAGAATTACTTTAAAGCTTGTCTCATATACACACTCTTCCATTCGCTATGTGGTTGCTGTACAAAAAGAGTTGCAGCAGGCCTATGTCTCCCTTCCACATGTGAAATCACTTCTCTGCTACCGGATTCACATGCCTGGGCGCTGCTGGAGAAAAAGTAAACAAAACTGCAGCAGGGAGGAAGGAAGGGAGGGAGGAAAGAAAATGTTTACCAAGAGGCAACTTGGCAAACTGCTTATCCCGTACATGCTTTTGTATCTAGCTACAGGAAACTCACGGGGACGTTAACACTGCCAGAGATAGCTGCTGAGCTATTTCAGACAAGTGTAATCAGTATTCTCTTACTCCCAGTTATGAGTATTTTGACACAAGAGTAGTTATAATTAATCCTTAAAAAAAAAAAAAAAAGTAATGTGACACTACTATTCTCCTTCCACACAGCTGCATTCTGATTCCTATAGACATAGTCATCCCAAGCTGAAAACACTAAAACAGAGCACTATGCAATCAATGTCATTGCAAAATGACAAGCTGATCACATAAAATGTTCCATTCACCTCCAAAGATTTTGTTAAAATTAACAAAAGACTTTACTGAACATCAGTCTTTTGAAAAGTACTGTAGATGTTCTTGCATAGAAACTAATCTTGAACACGTTTCATTGGGGAAAATCTGGATAATGTAAGAAATTAAGCAGTTTGCAGAAAACAGCTCAGAGGAATGTCATTAAAAATCAAAACCAAATACAAACAGGAGAAGAGAACATGTTACGTGTTTTCAGAGCAGGGAAATAGACTCACTGAGCATTAACAGCAATGATGTATTAGCTCATTTTTATTGCCTTCTGTACAAAAGAAGATTGTATCAACCATAGATTTTTATCCACTGTGACAGAAGTTCTGCAGGGAAAAACAACAAGGTCACAATGTATTTTCCTAAATAGACGTAAATGCAACTTTTTTAGATTTGAGACCATTTAAGGAAAAAGAACGCTATTTAGAGACCAATGTTTCTACGTACACAAAACTAAATGGACAGTAATTATGCAGAAATCTTGAAAGCCCTCCTTTGCATTTGTTTCCATGGCATGTTTCTATTAATAAGCACCTACAGCTTTGAAGGCAGCTTCTGTCTGGATTTAATAGAGTTAGTCCGCTACAAAACAGAATATGAAGACCACAGTAACTTGGAATAAAACACATTTATCAAGAGAGTAACCTAAAATAAAGCTTTAGTATATCAGATTTTAAAAGACAATAATAAAGTATCTAGAGAAACACGAAAATAAACAAACTTACTTGTATCACATAAGACAAAAGTCAAAGAGGTATCCAGGATATTAAAAACACTTTGGGGAAAACTTAAAAAATACTCAGACCCTTGCAAAATGAAAGGTTTTTTCTTTAGATTTCCCACTTGCCAGCCTCCAGCTTGACAATTTACACAGCAAGGAGTTGGCGAGAGAATCTAAGACGAAATTGAATGGCATCTCTTAGATGTATGCATCTGGTTTGGGCTGGCAGCTCTACAGGGAGCCATTTAGCTGGCTGGAGCCAACTGCTGTTGTTTGTGGAGTTTATTTTATACCTTCATTTACTTCAGCTTATTCTTCACTTAGGTCTTCAGCACATTCTCCCTGATGGCCTGTGAGAATCCTTCTGAATTTGTCTCCTTTTCTTTTAAAAGGTGTCAGGGACTGTAGATCAGAAGTTCTTCCCTCAAAAAATTTTAGTTCATCCCTGCCATGCTTGGGAATAATTTATCCCTGCTACAGAGAAGCTAAGAGTGTTTTATTTGTGTTTCAGTTAGGCAGAGAACTAGGCATACTGCTTAAACAAGTTAAAGAAAGAAAAGGTATGGTGGGTCACAGGAATATCTCCAGAAGGACAATAAAAAAAAAAATGAATAGGGTCACTTCCAGCAGATGTGGGCAGAATAGAATAAAGCCATCAGGACTTTACAAGGAGATGACAATATAGGACTGGGCTTCTACACGGATATTCTGCTTTTCCACCTAAATCTCGCCTCCCAGATATTTTTGAGTATTCTTTATCAAGGACAGCAGGTCAACATTAAGGCAAGGTTTGCTGACCTTTCCCTATAAAGAAAATAATTCACAACAGTTTGGTGCCATTTTGTACTCCATTTAAACATTACATACTATAACATGTCAGCTTGTTAATAAGGGGGAAAAGCAGGTCATGAGTTTTCTGCACCACAGTTGCCCAGTATCTGGACACATGGGAATGCATGAGGATATCAGCAATTAACATTTCCCAAGGCACTTATTTTTTCTTAGAGGCTTTTTCTTTCATCTCCATGGCAAAGTCTTTCCTGGTGCTCCAAGAACAAACTCTCTTCCAGAGCCCCAGTACATATTTCAGCAAGTTCTGCATGCTGAATAAAGTCATTCCAGTGGTTGAAGGCTGTCAGTGCAAAACTCGCCAGTGGTAACTGAACAAATACAAAATAATTACCTTACTATCATTTGAAAAAAAAAAACCCCAAACTGATAGAACAAATGAAAAATTCAGGGGGCAAATTAAAAAAGTACAACTTCTGGGGGAAAATGAGAATACCTTCCAAAGGAATGTTGTTCTAAACAAGAAAGCCAATAACACTGAATCACAAACGAGCTTTCAAGGTGAAAAATTCTTTCTGGGGAAGTTTTCAAGATAAGAAAGATTATTCTGCATCTATTTAATGATACAAAAAGGAAAAAAAAAAAATGGACCTGAAAAATAGTATGTGTAATACCTAACTTGTGTGTAGTCTCCTGTTACAACTTCAGATAGCTATTTCTCATTTTCATCAGTATTTAGGTCTGGATGTTTGCGATTCTAGGAGTGTGTTTGTCTAGGCCACATTAAGTCTATCACGGTTGAATGTTCCTTCCGCCTTCCAAAGCTCCGAAAAAGTGGCATCTATCAGTATTGAAGGTAAGGAGATGAGAAAGCTTCAAATATGTCCTTTCTAAATATTGGGAAACTTTGTTCTGCAAGAACTTCCTAGGGCCAGGCAGGTCACAAATGAGATAGGATGCAGTAGGTCCAAATTACCGTGAGTTGCCGCAAAGGTTGCCACTGTGTAACGTGCTCTCCAGCTGCCTGCCGAATCCAAGAGGTTGTCCTCTGTGGCAACTGCTGTCTCTGCCAGGTTCTTGAATCCCTTAAACAAACCACGATGCTCTAAGAAGATATTGGGCTCCAAGAGTGGATATTCCCAGAATCACTGAAGTACCACAGTAGTTCAGAAACAGAGTTTTATCTTTGATGTGCTGCTGACCAGCAAGGATCAGGAGCAGGAGTGGCGCACCATGTAAGCCGGCCTTCAAGGGAGCCGTGAATACGCTTCTCCTCCGTATACTGAAGTCAACTGAGGTTTAAGAAAATGCCTCTGGCAGACTTTTCTCTGTCAAAACAGCAGCTGCAGAAGATGGCCTAAGTTAAGGGGATAGATAAAGAGGGTTGTCATAGTGAAGTTTTATGACAGATTGAAACAAAACGCCTTTTGAAAAACTTGTAATTTTCTTTATTACCCAGTCTACCCCGCCACACCTTTCCTGACAAAGTACAAGGAATTCAACTCCTCTGTAACAGCGATTGTCACAATTAATGTAGTCATCTACTTTTCATTCACTTTTCCCATCACCTTTATCCCTTGTTATTGCTGTTTTCCCCTCCCTCCCTGGCTCCCCGTCGATCTTTCAGGAACCACAGAGTCCTCAACACACTGACCTGTAGAATGAGTAACCCTGCACTGTGCCAATGACCTGCCTCTGCCAATGACACGAACGGAGGAGTCACAGTCAGAACTTTTTTTTTTAATTATGATCAAAATAAAAAACAGAATAAAGATTTAGACAAGGTTTAGCCAGCAATAATGCGCTTCAGTATAAAATGTCCTGCTAGCACTGTGAAGATGCCACGGAGAGAACAGCAAAGTGCTGCCGCCTGGCTTGACGTTTGGAACGGGACTCAGTACGAGTTGGAGCAGATACCCAGTGGCGCCTTGGGAACATGGGACAACTATTAAGCTGCATACAGTACAAAACCACTTTCTGATCTAACTATCACTACCTTTAAATTCAAGTTATTCTTTGTATCGTCTTTCCAAGGCATTACAGTAAGCACTGGGTCATGCCATGCTTGCTTGATAGTTTTGGTAAATAGCAGTTAACAAGCCTGGAGAACAGAAAAACATTTTAATGCAATCATCTACTTAGAAGGGGAAAGAGGAACTGTAATTATACTTAAAGTGATGCTTTCATGATACACTATAAAACTGAATCATTGATAAATTCATTTTCCCTGTGATACCAAAAAAGCATTGTTCTCTTATTTGAATTTGTGATATAAGGAAGAAAAAAATCTTTGGTTACAAACAAGGTTTGTGTTTTCACACCAGAGCACATTTCCCTTGTTTCCACCGTCTGCTTCAGGTGTGACAGAGAAGGCTTACTGTGCTGCTATAGCTTAAGGGATGGAGAGTGGTATTTGTCCCGGCAGCACGCAGTCTACGTTTGCAGTAAAGATGGCACCTCAAGTCACATCTGCCCATCAGAGAAACCTATGAACACAAATCCCAACCCTTACATTTGAATTTTTGTCTGTAAAACATCACCTACCAAAAATCTAAACAGCCAGGCACATCTGTTCCCTGACAAAACACAGCCCACACAATCCAGCGTGGTCACAAGCCATAGTCACTACCAAGCACCACAGAGCTGCTCTCTCTGCAACTATCAGCTCAGGACAGACTAAACAAGCTGAATACGTGGGAGTTGAGAGAGACAATCTCTAGCCTTACCAATGCTTTCTACTCTTGCAGTAGTTTGTGGGGGGAGCGAAGAAAATCAAGAGGAAGGAATGAAAAGCTGTTTGATGAGGATGATGAAAATGACCAGTGCTGTATCCCTCCCCACACCCTCCAGCAAGCTCAGTCAGATACAGAGAAAGGATCCAGATCTACAGCAACACGGAGGAATGTCACAGCCTGTTCTTTCTCACCCTTGCGAATCTGCATCAGTCCCTTCCAAAACTGTGGTGACTGCAGCACCAGACTCTAAGCCCTGGGCTCCTCAGCTCCAGCACTGCCCATGCTCAACCCAAGGCTTGCTGACACAAGCCCCAACCTCAGTCACACACAGACCCAGGACACAGCCACTGCTGCGCCACTGCCACCACAGCCCAGCACAAGCTCAGGCTGCAGAGAGGGGAGGATCAGCCCCGAGACACCACTAACAAACCAAAGTTCAACTGTGGTGCTACTCAAAAAACGGTGCTGCTTACTGCAACCTTTTTGCTACCAAAGGTTAGGAAAAAGAAATGTCTGGTCGTAACAGGAATGAAGACTAGTTGCTCATTGCTCTGAACAGGCTTCCTTATGAAAGGACTCTGCTGAAAGCCAGAGAAACTAGAAAAGAGAGAAAAAGCAGAAGATAAGCAAAGGCCAGTTAGTCAGACCCTGGAAGGAAGGAATGGTAACTCTGTCATCTTCCTTTTGCTAAAGAGAAGACTTCACACATTGTTTCAGTACCCCTTACCTGGGAAATCAACATTAAAAGTACTAACATCTAAAAAATACACAGTGCTGATTAGCAGGAAATTATGTAACAATAAAAAATTACTTAAACCACTATTAAAATTTGCTGATTCTATCCAGAAAATTGTTAAGATGTTCCCAAGCAGTTCCCAAAATTAGGATCAAATGCTACAGTCCCAAACTAAATAGTACAAAATTCTCTTTCCCTTACACAAGCTATCAGTTCAGTACTCTGACCACCACAGGTCTGTTAGGAAAGTTAATAAACAAATCAAACCCTTTTGTTATTTCAGCACAAGCAACAACTACCAGCAAAGGCATGCTTCACATCTGATGAACAACTTCTTAACAACAGGGAGCTCTGGCACATGAAGAGAAAAATGCAGAAAAGTCGAAACTCAAATTAAATGTAGTAGTAAATTTAGTGCTAAATGCTTAAGAACTCTTTCTTAAAATATTGTAGTCCTTTAAATACCAGCTCTTGACAGTAGTGAATTGCTCAGAACTATCAGAATTGCTCAGAATTATCAGAACTTCATTACGTGTTTTAGTGATAGGGCTTTGCTTCTGAAATCCAAGGACGTCAGGTGAACAAAATTTATGTGCAGAAGTTTGTTGTTGGGTTTAAAAGTGAATTAATTCATTAATATTTCAGAAATTGTACATCATACACATGTTGATTAAGTTACAGAACAGCGTCGTACATGTTCTTCCGTTGTATTAAAAACGTTCAACATAAAAGTTGTCTTCAATTGAATTTACAAACTACACAACAGTCTTCTGCATGAAGTAAAAAAAAATCATTTTTTGCATACAATTGTTTTCTTAAGAGTCAGCATAGAAAAACTTCAGAACTTCTGCAAGCCACACATTAATTTATCCTACCACACACATGAGAAGCAGCAGGGGAAAAAAAAATTACAAGGGAAAGGGTTTATACCTGCATGTGGAGTCAACAGGCCCCTGAAAGAAGCACAAATTAGTAAAACCTCACTACTTGGAAAGCATTCAGTTTGTTTTCAAACACAAATATCTGTATAAGCCGTGTGTGTGTCTAAACGTGGAAAAACTCTAGACAGAACAGGTTGGAAGCTCAAGCCACTATTATAACACAAAAGATTAAACTGCTGCAGAAAATTAAGACATACGTTGCTCAACAGTGCTTATCTACAAGGTTGTTATTCAAAGGTCACTGACTATGAAAATCAGGTTTTTCACAAACCAGTCTGTTTTTACAGGTCTGAATCCTATAAACACTACTACTCTTGTCAACACATGGCCATATTAAGAACACGTGTTCTTTTATACCAAGACTAACTTTATACTGTTCTTTTCTGTTCAACTACAACAAGGAGCATTGCTTACTTGATGACTTTGTTAGTTTCAGCAAATTAAGTATGATGTATTTCATTAAAACATACCCTTAATCCTAAACTTTAACATGTGGCTAAAGAAAGTCCCTACGGAACAAACATGGTGATGCAAAGCTGTTATCTAGAAAACCTTAACAGTTTTTGAGGACTCAGCAAACAAATAATAGGACAATTAACATCTTTCATGCTGTTAAATTTAGCTAAGAGTTATGTCATGTTCTTCAGCATCAAGTATTTCCCATGTTTCTGCAGTTTATGAAAACAAGAAGCCATGGGATTATAAGAAAGGCTCATTTAATATATTTTATAGAGACTTTGTTATCAAGAACATTAGTAACTAAAAGATCTCCAAATCGTGAGCATTATCAATTTCAATAACATCTTCAGGTTCCATCTTTGCTTCATGATGCCCCTCCTGTAGATCATCCAGGGAAGCCAGAGCTTCATTAGTATCGCTAGCGAAAGTCTCACGGGATGCATCATCATATTCTTGCAGGTTAAGCCCTTTAATTGCTTTTTTCATCTTCTTTCCTAGAACTTGTATCCTCCTCTTCTTAGCAGCTTTTTTGTTTTCATACTCCTTTTGGTTTTCCAGATAGAATATTTCCTTGAAAGAAAACAAAACAAAAGTTTGGCATATTCATTTTACTAGTTTTCCTAAAGAAAACATGAAGAAGTAAAAAAAAAAAAAATTTATTACAAATACTGTTTGATAATATTTTACTAAGATACACCTTATTGACAGCAGAAGTATGAGGACAGACTGCACTTAAGGAAAACGCCCCATAAATAATTTTATTACACAATTTCTTCAGTGATCTCAAAGTTTATGTAAATAAGCATCACTAAGTTTTCATTTCAAGTTTGCTGATACAAAACTGGGAGGAATGGGTGGTGGACTAGAGGGTCATGATGCCATACAGAGGGACCTGTAGAGAAAATATGACCAAAGGTTCTTTGGCAGCTTGAGAGAACTTTCCTCCACAACTGAAATTTGAGTCCAGGTCTCATGAACTTTACTGTCAAACATTGGTGAACCTCATTAACACCTTTTCTGAGATGCAAGTCAAGTGCTAAGGTTATGCAAGTCCGTGGGAGTTGTAAACATGACAACCTCCATGAAGACAGGAGTATACATACTCTTCCCACGAGCTTATATGACAAATGATGTCTCATACCATCAATCAAGCTTGTTAAGGGAAAACTGCTGCCTCATTAAACATTTGTTGGTATCAGCAAGAGAAGAATGAGACACACAACTACAAGGGCATGGAAGAGGGGTAGAAGAGCAAATTAATTTTTTTGGAATGGGGTATAGTGATCAAACTTGCAACTTTTTGTGACCACCGTAAGCTGAGAAAGGTTGGTGTTTCGGGTTTTTTTTAAACATAAACCAGACAATCACAGTTTGTTTTGATTTGTTTTTCAATTTCCAGTGTAAGATGCTAGGATGGTTTACAGAGTAGGCTGTAGCCACCTACAAGCAAAATAAATGAATCTTTTTAAAAAAGAAAAACTCAACTAAAGTGGCAAATACCATGAAAAAAACTAAGTTGTTTTAACTGAATGAAGAAAATACCATCTTAGTCTATTTCATGCCCTAAAAGGAAAGGCAAAAATATTTACAAGCTGACAAAACTAATTTGGTGAGCACCACAAATGAGGCCAGTGAGCAATTCAGACTAGGTTCAGACCAGTATCTGACTTAATGGGAAATACTGCCTGGTGCTACAGCTGGAGCTATATAGGACAAAAATATTCTATTAAGAGAACACCATTCAATCCATGCACAATGACACAGAGCTCCAAAGGGAGAAATACAATTGCAGACAACATTGCTGTAAGGTATATACAAATTAAGGAAAATCCAGTGTTTATCTCTTCAGACTCTACAGTCTCATCATCCTCAACAGGTTTTTGTGACTGGCAATACATAAAAGGTGTTCTCTCTGCCTAGTGCGAATGGCAATCTGTCGATTTTTTTTTGTGGGTTTTTTGCTTATATTTTGAATGTGAAAAGCTGGTTTCTCTGGAATAGAGAGTTAAACTATCTAGGAGCTATGAGAGAGATTCAATCATAACATTTCTAGTAGAAAACCCCAAATTTTTCTCTGGACAATCATTTGCAGTCTTGACAATTTTTACCTTGATTTGTTCTTCCTTGATGCTAGGTGTGTTCTTCAGCAGGTTTAAATAAACACCTCCTGGCGTTCTTCTCCTGGTGCCGTTCTTATGAGGGAAGGAGTAAATTAGTAATAGCAAGCTTAATACTTAAGAATGTTGATATAAAAATAGCACCTAAGACAATGCTTTGTATTGGGACAGGGTAAAAAAAAATAATTGATGTCCTGCTGTGTTAGGTATTACATAAAACCAACCCTGGCTATGTTTTATTTGTGATCTAACTCATCGTAAGACCACCACCAACCAGCTAGCTACATTTGGACAGCTAAACTATGAGGTTACAAAGAAGTTGCTTTAGAACATAGTATCAAACTGCTCAGCTACATACTAAATCTGATTTGGTAGTGAAGAAACAAAACACGATTAGTATTCCAACTAACCTCACAATTATCTGCAATAATGTATATACTAGCTAAATATTCAGAACATTCCTAGAACATATGCCCAGTTAAATGTCAAAAATGAATTTCATAAAATTAGGTAGATCTTGGGTTTTTTAATTGTGCTCAGCAATTCTACAGCTTCTCTGCATACCTGCAATATTTTCCGTTCCTGCCTAAGCCATGTGAACTCAACACCACTTTAAAGTTTCTCCTTACAACATATACTAGTTTCGTGCTTCAATGGTTTTCAGTGTAACAGCAGTGGTGCAATGTGTCATACTGAAGCATGAATGGACTCAGCTTTGAAACCTTTGTAAATTATAAGTGCTAATTACTGTAGTGTTTTTCAATTACCATTCACACTATGTAAAGTTGAACTGTTACTCCAGTGCTCTGATATTTTATTAACTATGAAACTTTTCTGCTAAATAACAAAGTAAAATACAATCCAAAACTTCTAAGAACAGAGAAGGGAAGGGCAGTTTTTAAGTATGTTCTTGAAACAGCAGATGCCACATACTTTTATCATCCTATCAGCACAAAATCCCAACCAAGAAAAATAATATGATCTGTCTTTCAAATGGTGTACTCTGATCTGCAGCCAAAGGAACCTGTGCCACCAGGAGTTAGTCCTTTCAACTCCTTGTTGTAGTACTTGTTACAAGTACTTTAATCCTTCAAGACAATAGACTGCTTCCAATACAAGTCCTTGCCAGAAAGTTGTAGCTTTTTGCCGGGCGAGGGTGAGGAGTGGGAGACGGTGGTGGCAGTTTTTTCTTTGTGTTGTTAGGTTTGGGTTTTTTTTTTGGACACCTCCCTCCCTTTTCTTCCTCATCTCCACTTCCAGTGACAGAACTTAAAAAAATGTAAATTACAAATGCCTGAAAGTACTTACTAGTTTCCTCACACTTTTATTTTCTGCTGAACTTTTGCACTGAGGATGATTTAATAAAAACAAGCTGAGAAACTGATAACCTAGCCATTAAGTATAGGATTTTTACCATGATTTGTAACAGAAACCAGAACTCAGTTTTGCTCTACTGATACACAAGCCAATGGTTCTCTAATAAAGCTAACAGATTCCCTCTTGAAAGTTACTCTTCAAATGTGACATTAGAAAGGTTCACTACTGAGTGTGTTGACCTCTGTGGCAAGCTGATTAACACTGTAGATGGGTCAGTGCTGTCCACCTGACTGACTGAAGACACGTGCCAGAGGCTTCACCTGGATCCTAGTATTACGAGCTTTTATTGAAGCTCCAGAATCCTTTACTCTCAGGAGTGCTGGGGAAAGATCCCAAGAGGAGGCAAAGTAATAGATACAGCATTATCACAGGAAATCTGATACTAATCTCAGTACAAAAAGTTGGGCAATTTCCAGGTTCATTCATCTCATTGCTTACTCAAATCCTGCTGGAAGGTTACATTAGTATTTATAAACAACTTTCATGGTGAGGGAAGGCCGCAAAACTCTGGGAGAACCTGTCCAATGTGAAAGATGTGCAGTTGTACTACATAAATATTCTGCAAGTAAAAAGTTGTGCATGTGTCCCCCGCAAACCCACAGTATCACATTTTTCTTACCACTATGAAGAGTCCGCCATTTTGTTCCACTTCAGCTGTTTCCATAAGCAGTTCGATAGCTTTTCTCTTCCCAATTATTTTCACTACTCGGGCAATTAAATCTTTCTTTGGTTCACAAAGCCTTAGAGAAGGGAAAAAAAGGCACATTTATTGTCTGTATAATTTCTCTAGTAAAATTGACCATGGAACTTCCATAATGAATAATTCATACTGTGGGACATGAAACTGTTCTAAAATTAAAAAGTCTATACATTTAAATGTGTTTCAACGGCTTCTTGAATCAGATTTCAAAATACTGACGTTCTCAGGAGCAGTTTTTTCTAAAGCATGCATTTTTAAAATTTGTTTCAATGAAAATGCATTGAGTGATTTTTTTCTTCTATTGATGTATGAAAGTTTAAACCAAGTGAGAAGCTGCAAATACCTGTGTAAATCTCTGAAATTAAAGTATGTCTACTGTGCATTTAACAGTTAAAATTACAGCACCTTTTACAGCTAAATCAACAATTAACTGGTAACCACAGTAAATGTAAAAGTTCCCCTGTATCATGTGTGATTCAGGCAATCCCACGTAACATAAAAGAAATCAGTCTGTTGACTATAACTTACAAAATTCAAACAAGAACAAAATTGCAATGTTACTGAGTTAAACTGTATTCTTTTCTTAGGAACAAAAGTACGTATGTCCTCATACAGAAATTTTCATGTCAGTCTGCGTGAAGGGAGAGGCTTATACAGCATCGGTTCACTGTGCCAAAGTACATACTCCCACTGGAAAACATTGTAAGCCCACAAACCAATACTTGTCCGGAGCCAGAGTTCACATGCTAAATCCTCATTTTTTAATGACAAAGCTTCACATTAAGCCCAGTCCCAAGTGCTACAGCTCAGTGGTTTTACACTTTGGGGCCAATAGACAACCAGCATTACCAAAATTTCTTGAGGACAACTGTCTAGCCTAATTGCTTTAAGTGACATTACTATGTTATAAAGTTGCATATGTTACAATGATGGCATAATAAAAGGTGTCTGACTACAGATGCGCACAACTATTAGAACCAGGCCTAGCTTCAACTGTATGACTTAAGTTACCTGAAATTAAATGTTAAAACTCACATTTTAGTAACAATTGTTCTAATCATGAAAAGGATTACCCAACCTGCTTAATTTTATACTTTGTGTTTAATCTCACCGAGTTCAATGAATGACAAAGCACCAGAAGGTAAATGTTTTCTTAAATATTTACAGGATTGAGTTCTAAACTGTGAATTATTGGAAGAGATGGAAGTGTTTCTCAAAGAGGCAGAGAATTTTAAGTTAACCAGGACTCTTTAGCGAGCTGGTTAAATAGACCTTTTGTTAGTAGCAGCAGCAGCAGCTTCTAAACAGTCAAATCCCCACCTAGTGTTCATTCTGGCCCTGTACAATCCTCCTGTAGGTGTGCTTTAACAAGCAACTGTGCACCGCAACAGAAACTGAATGAGGTAAAGGGCAAAAAATGGCACAAGATGTCAGAAAAACTCTTTGATTTCAGCTCACTGTGTGGGTCAGCACAACTCCAGGCACAAATGGTGCAGCACAGGTCAAACAACAGTGCTGATGCAGTTCAGTGCCACTGCTACTATAAACAATTAGGAAAAAAAAGGGGGCTTCTGCCCTATTTTGATGAAGCTCAATATAATAAAGAAAAGTTTATTACAAGAGACATGCTCAAAGTTTTCAAATTCAGAAATGAGAAGCTACCGAGAACTGATAACAGCATTAACAATTGTCTAATTGCTGTATTTCAGCATCCGGCAATACTAAGTATCACAATGTAAGAAATCAACAATGATCAATAAACCCGGGTTTTATTTGAACGTCAAACTAACCATCAGTAAATCTTGTAACTGTTGTTTCCTATTTAACATAATTTTCTCCCCTTGCACCACTGAAAAAGTATTGTGGCAGTTTAAGTCAATCTAAGTAAGAATGACTGCAGTTATGTGCCCTCCCTCACACCATCCGTCTAGTGCTGCCCCTGCCAGCCCAAAGGAAGCTGTGCAGCAAACTGGTTTGGGAAAAAAAATCTGCCTGCAAACTAACTCTTCAAAAAAAGCAACAGGCTTTTGGACAGATAAGTTTTCTGACTCAGCTCAGTGTACAATAAATAAATAGCAGGATTGTGAAAAGAATTGGATGGTGGCAAGTGTGCATACAGCTGGAACTTGGTAACCCCAACACCAGCTTCCACAAATTAGCACAGATCTGCAGCTCAGTTTCACAACAAAAAAGAGGCAAGGCTTGATTTCAGTGCTCGTGTCCAAGCTTGGTACAGCCTCTCATTAAAACAGCAGCAAAATGTTTTCTTCAGACAATAATGTTCCATGTAAAAAATATGTGTATTTCAGAAGCTGTGGTCTCCAAAACACTACACAGTTCGAGTTATCTACAGTTTCAAAAACGTTTAACTTAGGTAGATTTTCATGGTGACCACAGGAGGTGTTCATTGGTGTCCAACTCCAAACACGCATCTTTACCTATGGGGTATTTCCTAAAAAAGCCACTATTAAATCCAGATCATGAGAAACACTATTTTTCCTTGCCATTGTTATCAAATAACAGACCATTCTGGTGCATCTTTAAAACTCATGCTTTTTGTAATCTGGTATGACATCTTGCAGAGTTAGCAGTAAAACAGCTTCCCCCCCTTCTTTTCCACCACCAGCTTAGCAATACTTAAACAAGTGAAGAGACACTGTTATTAAACTCACCGATATGCGATTTCATCTGCCACTTTTTCCTCTGAATCTTCTTCCGTTATCTCATACCTTCCTTTATATTTCATTTCTTGTCTTTCACCCAGTCTATCTTTTACAGGCCGCTTTCTTTTGAGAAAGCCTTGCCCATTTTCTTCTTCTGCTGGCAATGTTTTCTTGTCATCATGCATGTATTCATCCAGTTCTTTATCTAAAGTCTCCGCCTCCTTTTGTTGAGCTTCCTTCATTAGCTTTTTAGCCAATAAATAATTGTAAGTCTCAGACTGCCTGCTTCTGTCAATACTACCATCCATGCCTAGAATCCCAAGTTCAGTAGCCACCGCATCCTGATTCTGTTCCTGGAGCACCACACCCCAAATGTTGTTGACCTTCTTTCCACCTAGAGCAGTTTGTTTCTGGTGGCTCTGGCTAAGTGGAAAAGGCTCAGATTTAGAAGGAGGAAAGTTGAAACACTTCTGTCGTTTTCGTTTCCACAGACAGCTGTCATCATCAGATTCAGAAAAGCTTTCGTCACTTGAATCCACGCTTTTGGTTGTCCGATAAGGAACACTTGGCACACATGATGAAATGTTGCTCTGGAACGGTCTGCCTGAATCATTGCCATCATGTGATTTCTGAAACGAAAAAGTACATGTCCATTAATTTAATTAATCTTGTAAATTAAAAGAGCTATCAAGTCACGCCAAGGATTTGACTAGCTAGTAAACTTAATTCCGACTCGTGTGACTGTTTGGGCAGTCCTCTATGAGCATCTTTTCGATTACAGTTGACAGGAGCATCCTATGAAACTTCTGTATTTTGAATGCTTGCATATAAAAGACATTGTGGCTGCTATAAAAAATGCCTATCAGGAGTCGCTAATCTACTTAACATCACCTTTGTTGAATGTAATTAAACCTGTTATGAGACTGGAAGAGCTACTAAAATTCCCAAATCAGACAAAGACACAACATGCACAGCAGTTCTAAGAAAGACTAAAAAACCAAATCATCACAGCAACTTAGCATAAGTTTTTTTTGACAGCATATAAATTAGTATTCTCTCTGGAGTCTGAAAGGGGTCAAGACTAGTAACCTACAACCACAGTAGTGTTCTCAGAGACTCGAGTGAGAAGAAAAAATGACCCAAAAAAACCCAAACCCACAAAACATGGATGCTGCTCAGACTTTGAGAAGCTAACAGCATATTGCGATTCTGGTTCAATCGGGACAGCACAGGACCCATGTAAGGTTGTAGGACAGTAGTACCTTACAGAAGAACTGGGAATTTCTTCCTTTAAACCAACAAGACACCACAGACTCACTACGGCTTCTTATTAATTAGGACAAAAACCCTAAAGGTTTTACAAAGAAAGTCCCATTGCTACAAAATTATTTAAGGAATGCTGCTTCCCTATACACCTGACAGATAAACAAAAATATGTAAGCCAAACCTGCTCAAATCTGCATAACATGCGAAAGCACCACGTGTAACGTAACTCAGAATTCTTATTGCCAGTTGCTGGAAACATTTGGCCATGCTGTCTGTGCTAATCCGCAGTAAGCCCTCTCCTTATTCATAATTCCAGTTTTTCCCTAACTGACTTCCTATCATAAAAGTTATATGCAACCGCACAGTCTTTAAAAATAAGATCTCTTCCTCCAGTTTCAGGTGAAATAAAAATTCGTCCTTTAACCTTACAGCTTTCACCAACATTATGGCACCATTTCTTCTTCCTCCTACTAGGAAACAGAAAACAGAACTTATTTTACCATATTATGAAATACTAACCTTTATGTTCAAATGTATTCCATAACGCAAAACGCTAACAACTCCATAAACAAATAATAAATTCTACCTCTGTAATAATTTATTTTGGGCTACAAATGCCAGAATCATATTGCAAATAAATCAAAATAACTAAAGAAAATAAAAATCCTTACACATGCAGCGTCATACACTGATTTATCTTACGCCGAAATCTTTTCCTGCCCACACACCACCGCCATAAATTCCTCATAAACGTTGCAACACACTCTAACGTGAAAACAGTATGAGACACTTGGAAATAAATAGCATCTCTTCGGCAATCCACGGACGCGGAAGGGTGGTAAAGCCAAGGGAAAGCAGCAATCGCCACTCGTAGCTTTCCCGCATTCCTGCAGCAGCTCGTTTCCATTGTTCTCCAAGCGACCAAGGGCACCGGTGAGCGCTCCCCTTTGCTCACCAACCCCAGGGCCCAGCAACAGCAAAAGCCTCCCCCGGCCCCGCGGCAGCATGCGACCTTCCCGGGCACCAGAGGAACACGCCGGTTCCCGGGCCCAGGGCGCCGAGAGAGTGGTCGCCCCCGGGGAAGAGCCCCCTGACCCAGCCGCCCGGGCGGTACCGGGGCCAGCGGGCACGTCCGGGGCCTCCCGCCCTCTGGCCGGCAGCGGCCGGCCCCGGGGGCCGGCCGTCGGCCGAGCGCGCGTCCTCCACGTCGCCCTCCATCCTCCCCGCCTCCAGCGCCATCTCTCCCCCAGGACGCCGGAACGCGGCGACTGGCGGGGAAGAGCAAGGGGGCGGGCGCGGGTGTGACGGGAGGCCCGGTGCCTGTCGGGAACGGCGGCGAACGAGCGGGCGGGCGAACGAGCGGGGGGAGAGTGCGCTGCGCCCGGCCGCCATCTTCTCCGCGGCGGCGTGGGCTGGCCCGGGGCGGCAGCGTTTCGCGGCGCCCTGCCGGCGAGCTGTCTTGCCGCTGCGGCCGCGGAAATCCGTGTGTGTGTCTGTGTGTGTGTGTGTGTGTGTCTGTGTGTGTCTGTGTGTTTGTGTGTCTGTGTGTGTGTCTGCGTGTGTGTCTGCGTGTGTGTCTGTCTGTGTGTCTGTGTGTCTGTGTTTGTGTGTGTCTGTGTGTCTGTGTCTGTGTGTATAGAAAAGTCCTGCCGTAATTTCTAGGGCTGTTCAGAATCAGTGTTAAGCACCTAAAAGAAGTCTGATCATGGACTTGGAACTCTCTCCTTACTACCTGTGGGTAATGACACATAAACGTGATGGTAGTTGGTGGCACAAGAGTAAAATAGTGGAGTTGTGGGTGAGAAAGTGATGAATGAACATGCATGGCATTGGACAGGTGGACCAAATGTCCAGTATGCTGAGCTGGTATAAACAGATGTAGATTAGATAAACTTCATCTGAGGACAGGTCTGCAGCTGTAGAAATTCAAATGCACTGCACATTTTACAGTATTAACATCTCTGCTCATGGAGACAATGAAGCATTGTGCTCACTTAGGAAAACAAAAATCCATTTGGTTGTCATTTCTTCACAAATTTTCATGGATACTGATTCTTCAATAAAGGGAAGGAAATCATGCTTGCCACGTTTCGTTGGAGGTTTTTTTTCCTCGTTGGTGTGCTACATAAATGGAAAGTGTTAGAGAGATTGCTGGTAGGCATCCTTCAAACTGAACTTGAGAAAATGAACATGTACTCCAGTGATAGACTGTGATGGTCAATGGTCAACCGCTTCCCACTTGGCTATGCCAATTAGGAGTTCAAAGGAGGTCCTTCTGGTTGCTTAGCTCTGATTAATGCCAGATAGATCAATGTAGCTTGTGTCTTCCTTCAGTAATTCATGTATTTCCTTTGGTAGTTAGTACATACAAAGTCGCTCAGCTGCCTACAGAGTGGGGCAGGGTGCAGTGCAATTTAGAAATGATTACTGTGTCTCTGGATGGAATCTGAGAATTTTGAGTTAGGCACGGAGGGCCCTCATGCACTGGAGAGCTGAGCAGAAATCTGTTCATTAACACCCAAAGTGTGGAGCTGCCCAGATCTACCTAATGAAAACAGCTAAGCCAAGCGAAACATCTGTACTGTTACCAGACATCTCAGACTACATCTCAGACGTCTGCATGGTTGGCACCATGCAGAAAAGCAATGGTTCAGCATTGCGAAGTAAGACGTGTTACTTGCCTAGAAATACAATTTTCTGCTAGACCTAAGATGCTGTTGACAGTTCCTGCCTGTATATGTATTGTGCTATTGAGTAAATAAAAAATTCATACACATTGTGCCATGCTGTTCTAAATGTAGATTAAGTTCAGATTAACGTTAGTTAAAGTACTAAGTCTCTGGCAGCGTGGTATGGGGTGTTTTTTAGAGCTTCAGAGAATCTTCACAGAATTTTGATGCAGGAAACAGAATCTGGTGGTTACTGCCTGATGGATAGAAACTATGATGCCCCTTTTTGATGTTGGAGAAAATTAGTGAAAATTAGAAAGGAATTATAATTAACAGTAATATGTACCTTACTTGACTTCCACAACGATTGCAAGCTAAATTCCTCTCCATCAGCAGCAGTACAGTATCTGTGCGTATATGCATATGATAAATCATGCTCGAAATATGAAATAAGGTCAAATATTCAATGTGATATGAATATATCAAGTGTCTGTTGAACACAAGGATTCCGCACAAGAATCCAGTCACATAACACGCAACACGTGATGTGGGTCCCACAACACATGCTGTGCTAATTGTATCATAAAACATCTGGCATACCCCGCACACAACACACAGTGTGCTAATTGTATCGTAAAAGCTGTGCAAATCCCCAAAATGACAAATGAGAAGCATTTCCTTGCCTTTGCTTAGACAGCTTCAGGCTTTGTGTGGCAGGTAACACAAGACTTACATTGGGGAAAATGATTGAGCTGAGAACTGGCTTAGCCAGAAGAGAGATTATTCTTTAGCCAGGACAATTCCCTGGGTCTCTTTAACCTACAGGGGCAGTGCAGGCACAAATAACCGAGAAAAGCAAAGCAGCCAGGTCTGCCTCTTTCGGCAGCATGTACATTCATCCTGCAGGTAATGTCAGCAAAGGAGATGGAGTAGACCAGTTGCTGAAGCGCTCAAGGTGTTTTTTCCTGCAGAAAAAAAAAAAATTGCCATTGAATTCCAGCTGCAGAGACTTCAAAACATTTTTATTCCTACCTTTCTTCTTGAGCACACAGCAGATGGAGCTTTTCAGGCCTCAGAGCTCTGGTTCTGGCTCCAGAAACCATTATCCCTTTCCCAGGGGTCCAAGACAAACCCGTCACTGAGCCTTCTGGCATTTCGAGTGGTGTTTGTTTGTCATTTAGCATTTTTCTCTAAAACTGTGTGTTGTATAGCATTTTTGTCTCAAACTAGAAATTTTTCTGAGCAGGAGTGAACTGTTGATTTTGCCTAACATCAAGATAAAGATTATCATTAAGAATGTGGCCAGGACCATTTAGGTTAGGAAGACCAAAAAGCCCTTAAACCCATGGCCTTTCCTTTCTGTCCTTAACTTTAGCTGACCATAAGTGAATACAGATTTCTCAGATTTGAACACTTAAATACCTCAGGGTATGTTGTTATTCTTGTCAATATTCTCCAAACGGTAGAGAGCTGCGCAGGTGAGGCTCAATGAAGTTCAGCACTAAGGTGCTGAGACCTTGCCATTCTTTGCCCTTCAAAAGTATACCGGATGTAAAGTATGCAGGAATGTAAAATCTGAAATGAAAGAAACCTTGGCAGATAAGTTCTTCAACTGTTCTCTGAGGCAACAAGCAAACAGTGAGCGGGAACTGCTTTGTTAAGGATGATATTCATGGGCTTGCTAGTCCAGACTGCGACACAGCACAAAAATCCATACAGTGAAACTATGCTTGCCTTTCAAAATACTAAGTTAAGGCTTTCAGAGTTTCACAAATATATCCAAAAGATACTCAGCATCACAAAAACTTCAGGAAAACATAGGACTAATCTGTCTACTCTGTGCAATTCTCTGCCTAACAATATTACACTCAGCAGTGAAGTATTTCTCTAATAATGCATGTGCCTTATTAGGTATTCTTAACCAGGCTTCAGAGAGTGCTCCAGGTTATTCCAAAGGCTGCTGCAGCGTGAGGTGTGCCAGCTCTGTCTAGGAGGGGTCCTTCTGCTATTACCTTCTCAAGCTTTCATGACCCTTTCTTTATCTCAGCAGCAGGTTTGTTTTCTTTGTTGATTTATGAAGTGGAAAGAGAATCACTCCCTTACAGTGCAGTGGTATGCAAACATTTTACCATTGCTAAAACTCTCATTGATATCATGCCTCACTTTGCTGAAGCTATTATCTGTCAGTATGTAAGGTAGTTTGAAAGCCAGCCTCTCAGATATATATGCATCTCTATGCCTGTGTGCACATATATCTGACTTTTTTGCATTTTTAAATGATAATGAAAAAATTCTTTGAAGGATATAGGAGACACTCTTGAATTGGCTTTCATCAGCAGAAAATGGTTTCAACTGGAAGACAGGAGGATTTGTGAGGGGAAGAATGTGGATTTCTTCCTTAGCAAATGTCGTATAGTTTAAAATTGATTTTTGTGGCCTTAGTAATTTTCCATAAAGGGACCCAGCGTATCAGCAGAACAACACTTGGGTCCTGTAAAGAAAGTATACAGGTAGTATACTGAAAACATCCAGAAACCTATGTCATCATTCAGATGTATTTTCTAGCATGTAAAGGAGTAATTCACATCCTGCTCATCAACGCAAAACTCTTTGGCTTCAGCTGGCTAAAATTTTCAGACAAAGAATTGAGCTTGATGCCTTCAGGAAGAGTAGAGTCGGTAGCTCAGTTGCCTCATGCTCAGTGTCTTACAGCTGAGTCTGGACACCAGTAGCACCTTGAAGTCACTGTCTCAGTAGGATTCCCTGAGATAGTCAGGCAATTGGAAGATGTACTGGTGAAAACTGGTATGGAGGGCAAGTGTCCCACCGTTTCCTTGAATGATGTCAGTAGAATGGATTTATCTTCTCCCCCAGGATCTTCTGCTTCAGTGAGACATACAGGAGTATGTAAAGCAGCTCAGGTGGTTAGCTTGGAATCACGTCTGTTCACTGTCCCACTGCTCAAATTTTATGTAAATCTATTTGAAAGAAAAGGTGACTCATGATAGGCTCAGTCCCCATGTCAGATACAGCATCATCTTCGTGGTCTGGAAGAGGTGACAAAGTTTGCAGATGCCACTAATCAGTGCAGAATAGTAAGGTAAGGACTAGTTGTGACTAACTGTGAAAGGAGCTCCTAGGACTCGTGTTTTAAGGGCCAGGTCAGCAAGGTCAGTGTAGATAAATGAGGAGGGATGCCCATGGGAAAAGACACACACACAGCTTGACATAGACAGCAGTGGATGCTGAGATGATCACTGTAATAGCTAGTCCCATGAAAATACAGTTTAGGGCTCAGGTGGAGTTCAAAAACAAATTAAATGTTAGGAATTATTAGGAAAAGAATGTAGCACAGAAACCAAAAATTTCACACTGTGTTAAGTCCATGATGCACCTGCAGTTTGAATACTGGGTGCTGCTTTGGTTCCTCTCCTTTCAAAATGTAGAAGGGCAGGAAAAAATAGAGCAAAGGGTGACAACAATATAAAGCCCTTAGGACGGATGGATGAGAGATGGCTGAATAAGTCTATGACAGAGATCTGTAGAACAATGATTGGAGTGGGAAAGATGCTTTGGGATATTTGTTCACTGTCCTTATCTTACAGAGGGAACATGGGGCCAGTGTGTGGCAGGTTCAAAACAAAGAAAAGGTGGTGGTGGTAACCCACAGCTGCACTGCCATTCTTTGTCACGGGGTGCTGTGGATCTCAGAGGATTTATTTGCATCAGTTCAAAAGGGATTCAAAACATAAGGAAAAATAACAGCCAAAAAGCTACTATCAATTCAAGGATACCTTTGGCTCAGCAAGAATCTGAGCACAGATTCTGAGCGTAGATCAAAGCCTATGATAAGGACTAGGAAAGCTTTCTTCATCCATCCAGTGCTCAAACACTTTCATAGACAGCCGCTCTTCACTATTTTGGTTAGAAGTCAGTGTGGTCTAGTATGGCCTTTTGTTCTCCTATGTATGGAGAACACATGTCTGTGTCTTCTCATATATATGTATGGGAGAAAGGAGGACTTCTGTCTTCAAAGTAGCTGTTTAAAATATTTTTAGAAGACTTTTAAAATATCAGTGTTCATTACATTGTGAAAAGGTTGGGAGGGGTAGGCAGTTGTTTAGTTTAGTAATGAAAATGTAAAAATTGTCAGTGAAAGTACAGGTTCGGTCACATTTCATTTTACTCCAGAGCTCTTTTTGTTTTATAGGAGGCATTAACACTTAAATTCCATCTTCCTTGTCTTTTCCTTGAAAGAGGTGGATTTATTTTTTTTCCTGTTGGCTCCAGCAGGGCTACATTTCCATTTTCAGAAGCATGTTGGCTTTTGTAAGGCTAAATTTCTGTTTTTTTGGAAACATAGGTAGACTCTTCAGAAAAACCCAGTGTACCATATCACGTAACCATTTTTTCAAGCTAGACAAATGCTTGTCTTCTTTTCCTGTTAAATAGGTGTCTTGCTATCTCTGTTTAACCATGTTACCTTTAAGGAATCACTTTAATTTTGCCTGTGTCTGTGTGGCCTGGCTCTTCCACTGAAAACTAAGGTGGATTTAAGTATACGTATTTTTCTGCTAGCAACAAACTGGATGCCTTGAGCTTAAAGTGGTGAATAAAAGTAGTTGCACCATAGAAGGCCAAGTATTAGTAAGCTGTATATTCAATTTGAACTTGTCCTATCTTCAATTTCTTAGAGTTCCGAAGCTTTCTTTCAAGCACTGTTGCTTCACCATTATTATCTTGTGCTCTCAGGGAAAATGCTCTGTAAGGTCCATTTGTGTTTCCATTGTAGTCAGTGGAAATTTTCATGTTGTTTTCAACAACAAGAGCAGCTAACCTAATTTTTTTTTTCTTTTCTCTTTTGCTGGAATGTTTTGATTATGATGCCTCTTTAAGAATGGGGTTTATCTTCTTGAAAGGTAATTGCTTCCAATTCTAAGCCTTTGCAACTCACAGAACATCCACACTCCAGAGGGGACCTGAACTGTCCACCTCAGGGGCTATTCAGTCTTACAAAACACTATATACGAATTCCTCATCATTCTAGTAAAGGGATAAAATTGATGCAGAAATTGCTGATGATTAATGCACTGTCACAGCATCTTTGAACAAACTGAAGAGGCAGTAGAGGACGGAAGACAATGAAAAATCAGTACTTCAAACTTTGCATTTTCTGCAGTACTTTAAACTTTGCATTTCCTGAATTCCTATATTTTAATTCCACAGCCTCAGTTATTATTACTGCATTTTCTTCTTTCTATATCTATGGATATATTTGTCTCTGAAGAATTCACTCAAGGTTATCCTTGGAACTGTTTTCTTCTATTTCTTGGTTGTTTTCAGAACTGCAAAAGCTAATTAAAACAAAATGCATGACTGGAATTTTTCAACTGCTCAGAATCCACTTTGGAGAAAGCAACTAACATTAAACAGTAGACCAGTGAGAAGTATAATTAATTTGAAACTATTTGTGTTAGCACCACACCTAGCCTTCTGAATCATTCTGCAGGATAAGCCGAGCCCCTCCCTCCTCCCTTTCACAAAACTAAAACTTAGCAATTGGTTTCACTCTTCGTTATTTCTGTTCCTTTGCCTTGCAAGGAGCTTAAGCGTATCGAATAGAATTTGCGTTTACCAAGAGTGAGTGTTATAGACTATATCACTAATGAAAGCAAGAAAATTACCTGAGTGAACTCTGAGGTGAACTTTGAGGGCTGCTTTCCTTTACCCACCCAACAAGTCCTCCTTTTCTGTGCTGACTTAGAAAATTGACCTTCAAGTTCAAGGGCTGTGACTTATTCCCAGCATGCTCAATAACCTGCTGCCAAAATGTCACCAACTTTCATAACGCAGGCTGCAGTTTAACAAATAGATGTCTCCACCCAGGAGAGACAGACACAGAAATTTGCCTCAGAAACCATCTTCAGCTCTCTTCATTTCAGAAGGTCACCATCTGAAACCCAAAAGAGAATATGAACAGGGAATAGGTACAGCAAGAACTGTGTAAATGTTGTGTTGGTTTACCCAACCCCATATTTCTCCTGTTGGTGAAAGTTAACATGCAACTACACTGAAAAACCTCGTGAAGCCACGTGTCTTGACAAATTTGTTCCGTATTACACAGTAATAGAAAAAGGGTATGCTTCTGTTTGTTATGAGGGCACCACGGCCAGCCTGGAAGAAGGAGATTGTGTATCTCATGAAGAAGTGACGTGAAAATGGCATTCCTAGAAGAAGCATGCTAGAGTGGCAGGAAGGCGAGACAACAGCTATTTTAAATTAGAAGGTAAAATTACCTATCTGCACCTTCTGGCAGTGCCAGAAGTATGTTACTTGATCCAGGGAAAGTTTATTCTACCAAACTGGACTGTCAGCTGTTGGCCTCATATGTCCTATGTCCCAGCTGAGGCCGTGACCCTCAAACCTGATCTGGGGAGGTCACCTGCATTTGTGAGGACCTCAGCAGGGACAGGCACTGCTTGTTCAGAGGAGGCCCCAGCAATCACAGGGGTGTACAAGCCTGATGGCAGGGTCCTGTGGCAGAAGCAGGGCTGGGCCTTCTCTCCCTAAGAAGAAAATGTCCTGTAACGTGTAATTCCTGTTCACAGCACCTTGCAAGGGTTTGCTCCCTTTCTCTGTACCACCCTGAAAGGGCTTCTTCTGAAAGAAAAATTGTAAACAGTGCTTTTAAGCTCCTCCCTTCTCCACATCCTGTACATGCTATCTCATAGCATCTGCTGTTACATGCCTGTGCTCTCCATGAAAACAGTCTCACCACTTATTCTGGAGACTGGCTTTTACAGCTGAACACCCTCCCACCCCCAGCCACCACATTCCTGCTTGTAGGAGTGACAATTAAAGAACAGATTTAATCCATGAGAAAAATAACACACACTTAAGTACAGACAATGTAAGACAGCCACTGCTCCCGCCCCAGGATTTTTTCATACTCTGATGACTGCTTGGTCAACATGGCAAGAATAGGATAGTCTCTCAATCTATATGGAGGTCAGTTAATCAGTTTAATGATAAGCTGTGGAAAATAAGCTTGTGGCTACAAGCTCACCACCCATCCTCAAGTCCCTGATGCTTCATAATTTCCTAAGTTTCTTAGAAGCACACCTGCTTTTGAGCAGAGCACATATCAGCTACATAAGTGGAAGAGCTCTTCTGCTTGCTTTCAGTGAGATGCTCTGCAGTGACAAACTCGCCCTTTGGACAGTTAAGACAGCTGTGTGCCAGGAATGTCGCAAGGAAAAGAGGTAGTAAGTTGTGGCCATGTGTTAGAAGGCAAAATCATGTAAGTGCTCCAGGGAGGGAAACGTCCTCATGCTTTCGTAGTTCACAGGGATAAGCACGCTTCCAACTCTCCCTTCCCCTCCCTAACTGAACCTCAGTTCAGATAGAGTCTGACATTGTCTCATTTGTCACAGGGGATGAAAACTGACTACATTTGGGTTGAAATCCTGACCTTATCACAGATTTTCTTTATCTTTTATGACCTTGGCATGTTCTGTATTTTCTTTTTTTCTGTCATGGTTGAAAGCTTTTCAGAACACATTCGTACAAGGATATTGCACAACTTCTTCATAACTTTGCCCTGATTTTAGCATGGGCATTAAGCTACACTGCTACAGAAATAATTTCTGTTACAATTTCTGACAAATAATAATTTTCTGCTTTCTTTCCTGACATAGTAATGTTTTGCCTTTCTTTCCTGAGGACACAGAGAGTGAATAACATTTTGCAAAGGAACCCCCACCTATTGAATCATAGTAGTTTAAGCCACTCTCAATAATTTGGCTTGCTTTGCAAGACAGCAATTCAACAACAACAACAAAGATTGCAGATAAGCACAACTTGTGCTTGTTACAAATGCTCTGGAATACTGAATGCCTTTCTTATAACACTTAGAAAATCAGTTCATAGCCAGTAGAGGGCATTTGACTTCAAGACTTGGGCTCATGGCTGTGGTCTCACCATCCTGAATTAGAAAACCAAAACCATTCTACATTAGTAAAAATTCATTCCACAGAAGTGGTTACTTCTGTGCTGTACCAGATGTTTAAACCTTTCAGTCAAAGTTCCCCCTGAAGCCAGTAGAGGCTGAGAACATGACAATAAAACAAAGAATTATTGATTCACCTTTTCCTGCATTATCCACTTCCTACTTTCTACCACCAAGATAAGCAGGAGCTTTACTCAACCAACATTCAAGAAAAAGGACCACCTGTTTGTCCCAGGTTAGAGGGAATTACAGGCTTGTCTGAGCTAGTGCAGTTATCCTTTTTTTATTTTCATTGTTGTTTGTTAAAACCTTTAAAGTGAATAGAATAGAACAGAACAGAATAGAATAGAACAGAATAGAACAGAATTGCTCAGTGGAAGGGACCTACAGTGATCCTGTAGTCCCACTGCCTGTCCACCCCAGGGCTGGCCAAAAGTTAAAGTTGGTTATGAAAAGCATTGTCCAAATGCCTCTTTTTAAGGCAGCGACAGGCATGGGGCACCAACCACCTCACCAGGAAGTCTGTTGCAGTGTTTGACCACCCTCTTGGTAAAGAAAGGTTTCCTGGTGTCAAACCTGAACCTCCCCTCCCCTGATGCAGCTTTAAACCATTCCCACATGTCCTGTTGCTGGATGTCAGGGAAAAAAGAGAAGCAGTTCCCTCTCCACCTCCCCTCCTCAGGAAGCTGTAAAGAGCCACAAGGTTGCCCCTCAGCCTCCATTTCTCCAAACTAGACAAACCCAGAGTCCTCAGCCACTATTCACAAGACAGGCCTTCCAACCCTTCCACCAGCTGTGTTGCCCTCCTCTGGATGCATTCAAGTTCTTCACAGTCCTTCTTGAAACAGTGGGGCCCAGAACTGCACACAGTACTCGAGGCAAGGACACAGGAATGTTAAATACAGCAGGCTAATCACCTCTTTTGACCGGCCAGTTATACTGTGTTTGAGGCACCCCAGGATGGGGTTTGCCCTCACGGCTGCCAGGGCATGCTGCTGACTCCTGTTGGGTCTACTGTTGACCAGCACCCCCAGATCCCTTTCTGCAGGGCTGCTCTCCAGCCACTTCTCTCCCAATTTATTTCTGTGCCTGACATTCTTCCATCTGAGGTGCAGAATCCTGTATTTGGACTTGTTATATTTCATCTCAGTAATCTTTGTCCAATGATTGGTGAGCAGGATTCTTATTGTAATTGCAAAGCTTAATGTGGGTGAAATACATACCCTTGTAGAGGGCTGTTATAATTCTAAATCATTACGGTAATTAATAACAAGCATGAGACCCCCACTGTGTGAATGTTGCTTTCTACAATGTTAACTGTGAACAGAGGAAAAATACACTGTCTGGAAATGTGTGCTTTTGAGAGGTAATAAGTAGGGGAAATATGATCCTGTAGCTGAAGGATGAAAAGTGTGGGTAAATGGCAGAGTTTGGTAAAATAGCTGATCAAAAGAAACGCTGGAGTTGCCAAAACTGCACGTTTCACAGTTTCACATTGACTTGCTTGAATGTTTTATGTCTTATTTGTAAACCCTCAAATTCTTGGGTTTGATATTTTTAAGGAAAAAAATCCCTACCCCATTTTAAAATGCTGGTAAGTATATAGATATTGCAAGAAGTTTGAAACTTGGTTTGGGTCCTATTGATGCTAAACACAAAATATTTCTGATCCCCTTCAAAGTTTTATCATTCTCTTTCCCCACCATGTACGAACTAGAATGCTCCCAGATAATATTTCTAGTGGTAAAAACAAAGTGATCTACTTCCACTTCCCTTAGTTACATATTTATAATTTTAAGTTTTTACGACTACTTATGGCTCAATTGTCATTGACCTCAGTGAAGCCTCCAATTTGATGCCATTCCAAGAAGAAATTCTGTCCCTGAGTACATCTAGGAGAAAAGAGTCACTGTCCTGCATGCTTAGAACAGAGTCAGGTCATCAGCAGCTCAGACAGTGACAGCAAAAAGTAGCTTAAGCCAAGAGCAGGCCCAGGAGACGAAAAGAGGGAATGAGAAGGTGTTTGTAACATAACAGCTCAGGATCAGGTTTCTTGCCAAAGTTTGTTTTCCAAATGGTTTTAGGACAAGCTGGGTTACCTTAATAGGTGATAACCTGAAACAAAGCAAAGAAGTTATGATTTCAGCATTTTATAACAGATCTGTACTTTTCTCTTGAGGTTGTTATAGATGCACACATGTGCCTGTGAATGACAGCAGAAATTAGATGTTAGCCATATGCTAACACTGGAAACAGGAATAACAATGAATATGCTAGCCTATTAAGGAGATCAGCACTTTGCTTTCAGCGTGATAGAGAGAGGTCCCTAAAACTACAAAGCACGTTTGCCAAGTGCAGCTGAGTAGGTAGAACTGGCAACGGACACAGTTCAACCTGGAGCAAGACGTGCAGTTTTTCAAATAAGGAAACCCAGTCATAGGAGGTGATGATGGCAGGATACATTAAGTTCTCCATCCTGTGGTATTTTCAACTGAAGCTGGCATGCTGAAGCACTTGCTCAGTCGCCAATGGACAGAGAATGAGGTGGAGTCACTTGGAGAAGAAGCCAAAGTCCATTACTATAATGGCCTGCTCCTGGCCTAGATTCTACTATGGCAACACTTCCTCTAAAAAACTGTGTAGTGTGAAAACATATGGTCTGGAAACTTATGGTGTATCTTTGAATAGTTAACAGGGAAGTCTACTCATTAGCAGATAAAGGTGGAGCGTAACTTGCTGGTTAGTCAAGAGAAACAATATTTCTGAAGTACTTATTAAATAATTACATAGTACTACTAATTTTCATGGATGTTGGACAAACTGTATAATAAACAATACCACAACACTGCTTCAGCCTTTGGCATTTGGCTATCACTTTCATCATCAACTATTTAACTTCTTTTAATGCACGGGTGTGTTGTGGAAAACCTACCACAAAGTACTGCTGGAGATATCAGCTACATGTTTACATTCCTTAGCGGTTTTAATACCACAGCAGGGCATCAGTGCAACACTGCCATGCACCTGTGTTATGGTAAGCGCCTGAAAGCCCAAAGTCCAAGATCTATGGCACTACATGAATTAATTATATAAAGGAGTCCCTGCTCTAAAATGGCGACCATCTACTATGTGGATGAGATGCACCATGGGAGAACTAGAAAGAACATCGAAATAGAGAAGGTGCTGGAAAGAAATGTGAAATAGCTTTCACAAAAGTGCTTTCCAAGCTTTCATGCTGGGGGAAGTGTTGCATAATGGGGAGGTGTGTGGTGGTGGTGGTGGTGGGTGCTGGGGAACTGATGGCGCCTATCTGCTAAAGAGGGTCTTTTCCAAGTTGGGAAGAAGAAGAGCTGGCACCAAGGCTGGATCTGAACAAGTGGGAAGAAAGCCTGTGCTCAATGACAGCAGCATGTCCAGCTGCCTCAGCTTGTGCAGGGCCTCTTTCCCCAGAGCTGTGCACCATGGAGGCTAGCCCTGGATTGTGCAGGGCCTCTTTGTCCTCTGCCTTGCCAATGCAGATGCCAGGCCTCATGGCCTGCTTGGGCCCCCCAGGCCCTGCCTGAATAGAGGACCAACCCCAAATCACTTCTGGGTCACAAAGCACACCAGTAGGACCTGCAGGAAAAATGCAGTTACATGCCATATGCCCAGATCTTGCAGAACATTTGTGCTTCAGTAAATAATTGCTGGAATTAGCTAATTCCATGCTAACTTTACTTTCTTTTTCTAGCCAGAGAAACCTATCAAGAGAAGTTCTCTTCTACTTATCCTCGTGACCAAGCTGGTAACTTTATGATTCAAAGTACGTTAGTCCTGATAATATATAATATGACATTTAATAAAGGTATGTTTGAGGCACAGTAAAGTGTGTGTTGAGATCAGGCTAGTCATTTTCCCTGCTCTTAGTCAACTGCCAAACTGTCAAATCAGAACCTCTGCAAAATTTTGTTTTGGTAACAACTTCCACTTGGGAAACCAAAATAAATATTTTGTGTCCGAAAGTCTCAAACCAATTGTAATGTGTTGCTCTCGCCTGGAAGTTCCTGTTTCAACTCCCTGAAGTAACTAGATTACCTAGGACATACCCAAATCCTCTGCAAGTAAACCCTGAGAAAATACAGAGTTAACTTTGATCCTGGTGCCATACCTCTAGTCCTCAGAAACGTGTCTTCCCATTATGCCTGTCAGTGTTTAAACAAATGCACTAAACGAAGCATTTAAACATCTGCCTCTTAAGCAAGGCTTATCAAGTCAAAGGCACTTGAACTTGTATTTAGCTCTCTTGAAGAAGAAGGATCAAGAATGCAATGTTGAATTACGGATGTGCAGTCCTTCTTTGGCAGGCTCTCATCAGTGGGACACACATCAGAGTCAGAGACAGGATGACCTTCCTGTCCTACAGTCAATGGCCCACCTTCTAAAGCTAGTGGTGGTATTGTCAAGACCCTTGACAGATCTCAGACCACTAATCTTTGCTGTACTACAGACTGTGGAAGATGTGTCTTTTGTGAAGTGCTGCTAGCCATTCCAAGAGTACCTGCTTGTGTTTTATTTAAAAGCAAACTAAACATTTGCATAAAACTTCCATGAAGTTGAAATACGAGTTCAGTCCACCCACTGGCAGCTTTAAGTTCTGCCAGGTAGGTGCACTGGTTGCTTTCCTCCCTGGCTCGTTTAAAGAACTTCAAAATGTAAAGAACAAGCGCTGACTCTTGGCATGAAGCATAGTTCCTTGTGCTGTTGATGGAAATACACAGTAAGTGTTGCCCTTAAAAGATCTGAGAGTAAGTTCAAATACTTCCAACTCTTTGTTACAGAAATGCTGCAAGCGCTACAGAACTCCATTGCAATAACAGACCGAATACTACGCCAAGCAAGTAATGACTGTCACTACATTAGCATACTGTTTGGTGCAGCAAAAAGGCTTCAGGTCTGGAAACAATTACAGAAAGCTGCTTCTGTGTCTCTCACTGAAAAATAAGTGCATAGCACTTGACCTTGTCACCAGCGAGCAGTGTTTTGTCATTCTGAACAGTATCACTGACTATGGCACATGGCACTGAATATGGCACAGGTACCAGAACTGCCGCATTATTCCCTTCCTAGGCTTCCTTTCCCCACATGCCATGACTGTTTTTGTCAGGCACTGAAATGCAAGTGGTTTCTCAGTCCCTCGAGGCAGCCCGTGCACTTAGGGAAAGACGGGACATCCTCTTCGAGTCAGGAACTTTCAAGTCATACACTGCGACTGTTCATTGAGCTGCCTTGCAGAGTCAATCAGACCCCACAGAAATATGACAAAGTAACCCCCTGGCAGTGACAGTAGTGACAGGGAGAAGCTTCCTTTGCCCCTGTGATCCTGGCACTAATCCACAGGGCTGGATCTGGTGCTGTGAGGTGCTCCAGTGATAGCAGCAGTGTCAAGACCTGCTCTTCTGCAGAGTGGAGAGAAAAAGTTCTAAAAAAAAATTTATTGCTGCCATTAGACCTTTCTAGAATTCCTCAGGCCTAGCGTCTTCCAAGCATTGCTAAACTGCTTGTATCCGTGAATAGGATAACATTAATTCTCCAAATCATACATTTACAACTTCAGTGTTTATTCACAGAGTTCTGAGTATTCTGGGCAGCCTCTACCAAAAGTTTGGTTTACAATAAAAAGTATATGATATCCTCTAAGTATACACTTTGTTTTCTTCAAATTATACTGTTTTTTTCAATGCCTTGTGAACAAGAATTTTTTCCTTGTTCTCCTAATTCTGTTTGTCTTTCAGGGATATGGCTGATTAAACTTTAAATCATTTGCGGATAATGCTTGTGTTGCTTCTTGAGCCCTTACATTGGATACATTTCACATTTCAATTTACTTCTAGCCTGGACAGAAAAAGAATGTGTATGCTTCAGACATACTGTCTAGTGTTCTCTAAAATCTGAAACTTTGTAATATCACTTCTAGTTATTCACTATTTTTAAAAAGAGGAACTGGATGCTGCTCCATTGTTTATTTTCTCAGTTGCAAGAATCACAGAAGTCTTTGGTTTATTTCTCTTTGGAAGAGCATCTTTCTACGTCAGGAGCAGTGTGCAAAACCACTCCTTACTCCAGCAGAACAGTAGAGGTCATGCACTCCAGTGCTTCATGGTCCTCACAGGGATTTTGGTTTTGATTGCTTCTCTCCACCCTGAACCTCTCCAGTTTCAGGAGGTGCCACCGTCTCTCAGCCTG
>CM067109.1:42339836-42376102 GCA_034008185.1 Gorsachius magnificus | reverse complement strand
CTGTGCCAGCAGGGACAAGCCTAGAGAGGCATTTTGATCCAGCCCCATCCCCAACCATGGGCACTCGCCCACAGTGCCGGGTGCCTCTCTGCTTCCCAGGTTTGCCACGCTTCTGGTGGCTGGTGCTCCTGGCCTCCTGTTGCCTTGGTGCTCCTCAAAAGCACCAGCGATGGAGCCTGATCCTACATATGCAGGAAGGAGTTGTAGTTGCTGTAGCTCCAGCGTAAGGTAGAAGGGCTGCAGGCGCCCTGCTCACAACTCCTGGGAGCCCAGGATTGGTCACCACCTGGGCTGGGCTGTCCCATCATCTGTTCCTGCCTCTGGCTTTTAGAATCATCTGTAGTCATTAGTCCAAGCACTCGAGGAAGCAGAGGTGAAGGGACAGTGAGCAGGACAGCCTGCGTGGCAGGTGGTGTAGGGTGGCTGGGAGGAAGAAGAGTGCATGTACGGACAGGCAGCGTTCAGCTTGCATGGCAAGATCTTTCTCAAGCCCAGGCAAAGGTGAAGGGCAGTAATGGAGCAACATGGAGAAGAGCAAACGGGGAAACGGCCGTGGCCATTTGCCCTGGGGAAGGTGTAGAGCTGAAGTGACAGAACTACAGAAGGTGACTTAACATGAGCTTCCCCCAAAGAGCACGGGGCAGTCCCACTGGCACTGCGGCAGTCCTCTGCACATTATGCCTTCCTTGGGCTGCCCGAGTTTCCTAGACGAGACCCCTCCTACGGCTGGGATCACCGCCCACCTTGGAGGTAGCCGAGAGCGCAAAGGACAGCAAGAAGCAGCTGGCGCTGGCGGGGAATTCTCTTCTCAGACTGGGGAAGTGGGCTTGTGAAAGGAAACTACAACCTGCTGCTGGGCACAAAGGCAGCAGGCATCATGCACCACTGAGCTGGGAGGCTCCAGGGTCAGAGCTTGTTCTTTTGGTCCACCTTCAGGCCACTGAGGCAGGTGGTGGCCTGCAGATGGAAGAGGCCCTGCTTTGGCTGTCGGGCAGGTGGCTGAGGACCAGGACCTTGCATTCCCGAAAACACTGCCAGTTCCACCCGTGAAGCCAGGGATACACAGAAATCCAGAGCCTTCGTACCCGAATGAGGTGTAGAGAGGAGGGACTGAGATTCCTGAAGCACGAGGAAGCCCGGGACAGGAAGACGGAAAAAAGGTCTTTAAAGTAGAAGCTGGGCAAAAGCACATGGGTGCAGAAGAGTGCCCAGTTTAGACCGAGGTGATCTAACAAGTGGATACAGCTAGGGTTCAATGGACCAACACAGGCCGACAAAAAAATGTCTTATTGCGGTTGTAGCGCTGACCTCCTTGGTCAGAAAGGTGACCGTGATCAACAAGTCAGCAGTGTGGCCTGGCAGGCAAGAGGGCAACCCCCATCCTGGGGTGCATCAAACAGAGCCTGAGCAGCCGGTGAAGAGAGGGGATTATCACACTGTAGTCAGCACTGGTGCGGCCTCACCTTGAGTGCTGTGTGCAGTTCTGGGCCCCACAATGGAAGAAGGACATGAAGGTCCTTAAATGCATCCAGAGGAGGGCAAGAAGGCTGGTGAAAGGGCGGTAAGGTGCATCATATGAGGAGAGGCTGAGGGCCCTGGGCTTATCCAGTTTGGAGAGAAGGAGGCTGAAGGTGACCTCATTGCTCTCTACAGCTTCCTGAGGAGGGGAGGTGGAGAGGGAAGTGCTGAGCTCCTCTCCCTGGGATCCAGTGACGCAATGTGTGGGAATGGTTCAAAGGTGCGCCAGGGGAGCGGTTGAGACTGGCCATTAGGAAGCATTTCTTGACCCAGAGGGTGCTCAAACAGTGGAGCAGGCTTCCTAGAGAGGTGGCCCATGCCTCATGCCTGCCAGTGCTCTCAAGAGGCATTTGCACAATGCCCTTAGTAAGATGCTTTATCTTTTGGTCAGCCCTGAAGGGGTCAGGCAGTTGGACAAGGCGATGGCTGTAGGTCCCTTCCAAATGAAGTAGTCTATGCGATGCTGTGCTATGCTATGCTAGGCGATGCTATGTGATGCCATGAAGCAGGCAGCGTGGGTTGATGGCATTGTACTTTTTACAGCTCTGCAACCTGTGCTCAAGAACCAGCTCAACCCAAACCAACCCAACCCAAGACAACCCAACCTTCCTTGTGCTTTCACTTGGATCTAGCACTGATAGGATTCATCTTAGAAGACGATACTTCCCTGCAAAAGCTCTCCTGGTACCGGAGCTGTCAGATCTTTGGGGAATGTGAGTGCAGAGAGTGTACGCAGAGAGGTTAACGGTTGCGCACGTGCCTCTTGTCCACATCTGCACCTTCCCAAGCTCACGCTCCTTCTCTCTTCTCTGCTGGCATTTCCACATTTCTTCTCTCACTCCACCTCTGTCCTGGAGTAGCAATGTTGTACAAAATGTTGGCAGTATCTCTGGCCCTGCCACCCCTACCCAGCGAAAACCTTTCACCTCTCCGTTCAGGAGTTCTTCTCAGGCATATGAATCACTTTACACAGAAGTGTCAGTAGCTGGGCAGAGGGAGGGACTGAATGCAAGCTGAGGGCATCAGACCTGCAACAACACCAGCCTCCCCCCAACCCGCTCTGCCCTCGGCATCTGCTGTGCTGGGGGTACGTGGCTGCACCAGGATTTCCTACGGGGGGAAGCACCACCATGGCCTTGGTGCTCCGGGGCCCGTAGTCGTGCTCCCCAGCAGGCTGGTGCCACCCACGCGGTGGGGCATGGGGAAAAGGGCAAAGGCCCCATGAGAAAGGGGAGAAAGCAGCACCCAGAGACTCTGTCAGGGAAAGAGGAATTTATTTCCCTTTCCCTGAATCAAGGGCTGATGCAGCCCTGCTAGTGCCGCTGGCGGCGCGGCCTCTTGCAGGGCTGGGGAGAGTCCTGGGGGCTGGGGGCCATCCTCTTTGGGGGGTGCCGGGGGCCCCCAGGACAGCAGTCCCTGCCCCGGCTGGGAGCAGAGGGGCTGCGGCTGCAGGCCTGGGCAGAGGGACCTGCCACCACCGCCTGCCCTGGCTCCTCCTGGGGCAGCTCCTGCTCTGCAGGGACGGGCGCTGATGGGGGGCGGCCAGGACCCCCCTGCAGGGTGGCCTCCAAGGTGCCGGCTTCCTCCTCCACGTCGTAGCCTTCAGGGCTGTTGGAGGAGGCCAGGCTGGAGTCGGGGGTCCCCCCCTGGGAAGCGGTGGGGCCGGTGCTGGTTGCAGGGCTGTCATGCTCCCTGCTGGCAGCGTGGGGGTCCTGCTGGCCCACGTGCTGCTGGATCTCCCTGCCATAGAGCCGCACGGCGGTGGTGATGAGCTGGCGGATGAATGTTCCTGCTTGTGGCAGGCAGTTCTGCAGCTTCTGCAGCAGCATCTCCTCGTGCAGCCCCCAGCAGCACAGGTGGCTCACAATGATTTCCCTCCGCAGCAGCCACCTCCCACCACTGGTCCTCAAAGAGCATCCCGAGCTCCCGTTGCAGCCACAGCAGCAGGGCCTGATACTATTTGGGCTGCTCCTGAAAAAGTCTGCCCAGACCTCAGGAGGGAAGATGCCCACTTGAGCCCCAGGCGCTGGACCTTCAGCCCCATGCCTATCCTGGTGGTCTTCAGCCAGTGGCTCTGCAGGGCCTGGGAGGTCGAACATCAAATAATCATTGTCCGACCATAGAGAGTACAAGATGGCTGTGGTCCTCGACCTGCACATGGGGCAGTTTGGCTTCTGCCGTGCCCAGCGCAGTGCACAGCCTAAGCACAACTGGTGGAGGCAAGGTGACATGTAGGCAACATCATCTTGATCATTGTGGCACATTGGGCAGCTCCACTCCGTCTCTGTGGCCATGTCTGTGCTCTGCAGCGGCTTGGGGGAGGAGGAGGAGCTGCTGTTCCTCGTGGGTGCTGCAAAATGGAGAGAGGCCAGGGTCACTCGCTGTCCCGGCGAGTAGAGGGGAGGAAGTGCCCAGGCCCCTCCAGGTGAACACCCTCCTGGCTCCACAGGGTCAGGGAAACACAGGCGATGGCTCTGCGGCAGGCATCGAGAGCTGCCACCAACAGCAGCCCCCAAAGCACCACCAGAAGAAGCCTCGCTCCACCCTCCAGACCTCGTAGGCACACTTGGCAGGAGGCCAGGCACAAGCCAGACTGGCCCAGGCTCCTCCGCGCCCGATGATACGCAGCGAGGGCCACAACGTCACAGTGCGTTGCTTGCTGACGTCACAGACCACTGCTCAGTGAAGTCAGCCTCCAGCACTCGGTGATGTCAGAGAGGGCCTTCTGCCCCTGCTGGTGCAAGTCATCAGGAGAAAAAAGAAAAAAAGGAAAAAAGAAAGAGATGCCCATGACGGTGTGTCTCGTCCCCACTGCTGACGCCTTGCAGAGGTCTCCTGGGAAGGGGAGTGTGGCGGGACCGGTCAGCGTAGACTGCCCGCCGCTGGATGACGCCTCCCCCTGCCCGCTGCTCTGCCCTGTACAATGCCGTGATCTGCAGGGAGGACCTGGCTGCTCAGTGGCCAGCCCTGGGTAAAGGCCCTCACCCTGCTGGGTCCTGCCTGTGCCAGCAGGGACAAGCCTAGAGAGGCATTTTGATCCAGCCCCATCCCCAACCATGGGCACTCGCCCACAGTGCCGGGTGCCTCTCTGCTTCCCAGGTTTGCCACGCTTCTGGTGGCTGGTGCTCCTGGCCTCCTGTTGCCTTGGTGCTCCTCAAAAGCACCAGCGATGGAGCCTGATCCTACATATGCAGGAAGGAGTTGTAGTTGCTGTAGCTCCAGCGTAAGGTAGAAGGGCTGCAGGCGCCCTGCTCACAACTCCTGGGAGCCCAGGATTGGTCACCACCTGGGCTGGGCTGTCCCATCATCTGTTCCTGCCTCTGGCTTTTAGAATCATCTGTAGTCATTAGTCCAAGCACTCGAGGAAGCAGAGGTGAAGGGACAGTGAGCAGGACAGCCTGCGTGGCAGGTTGGTGTAGGGTGGCTGGGAGGAAGAAGAGTGCATGTACGGACAGGCAGCGTTCAGCTTGCATGGCAAGATCTTTCTCAAGCCCAGGCAAAGGTGAAGGGCAGTAATGGAGCAACATGGAGAAGAGCAAACGGGGAAACGGCCGTGGCCATTTGCCCTGGGAAGGTGTAGAGCTGAAGTGACAGAACTACAGAAGGTGACTTAACATGAGCTTCCCCCAAAGAGCACGGGGCAGTCCCACTGGCACTGCGGCAGTCCTCTGCACATTATGCCTTCCTTGGGCTGCCCGAGTTTCCTAGAACGAGACCCCTCCTACGGCTGGGCACAAAGGCAGCCCGAGAGCGCAAAGGACAGCAAGAAGCAGCTGGCGCTGGCGGGGAATTCTCTTCTCAGACTGGGGAAGTGGGCTTGTGAAAGGAAACTACAACCTGCTGCTGGGCACAAAGGCAGCAGGCATCATGCACCACTGAGCTGGGAGGCTCCAGGGTCAGAGCTTGTTCTTTTGGTCCACCTTCAGGCCACTGAGGCAGGTGGTGGCCTGCAGATGGAAGAGGCCCTGCTTTGGCTGTCGGGCAGGTGGCTGAGGACCAGGACCTTGCATTCCCGAAAACACTGCCAGTTCCACCCGTGAAGCCAGGGATACACAGAAATCCAGAGCCTTCGTACCCGAATGAGGTGTAGAGAGGAGGGACTGAGATTCCTGAAGCACGAGGAAGCCTTCTGGGACAGGAAGAGCTGGAAAAAGAAGAGAAGGCTGCACTTTGATCCTGTGAAAGTGAGGCTTCTGGCATGGAAAATTCCAAGGCTCCTGGAGGAATCTTTAAAGTAGAAGCTGGGCAAAAGCACATGGGTGCAGAAGAGTGCCCAGTTTAGACCGAGGTGATCTAACAAGTGGATACAGCTAGGGTTCAATGGACCAACACAGGCCGACAAAAAAATGTCTTATTGCGGTTGTAGCGCTGACCTCCTTGGTCAGAAAGGTGACCGTGATCAACAAGTCAGCAGTGTGGCCTGGCAGGCAAGAGGGCAACCCCCATCCTGGGGTGCATCAAACAGAGCCTGAGCAGCCGGTGAAGAGAGGGGATTATCACACTGTAGTCAGCACTGGTGCGGCCTCACCTTGAGTGCTGTGTGCAGTTCTGGGCCCCACAATGGAAGAAGGACATGAAGGTCCTTAAATGCATCCAGAGGAGGGCAAGAAGGCTGGTGAAAGGGCGGTAAGGTGCATCATATGAGGAGAGGCTGAGGGCCCTGGGCTTATCCAGTTTGGAGAGAAGGGGGCTGAAGGTGACCTCATTGCTCTCTACAGCTTCCTGAGGAGGGGAGGTGGAGAGGGAAGTGCTGAGCTCCTCTCCCTGGGATCCAGTGACGCAATGTGTGGGAATGGTTCAAAGGTGCGCCAGGGGAGCGGTTGAGACTGGCCATTAGGAAGCATTTCTTGACCCAGAGGGTGCTCAAACAGTGGAGCAGGCTTCCTAGAGAGGTGGCCCATGCCTCATGCCTGCCAGTGCTCTCAAGAGGCATTTGCACAATGCCCTTAGTAAGATGCTTTATCTTTTGGTCAGCCCTGAAGGGGTCAGGCAGTTGGACAAGGCGATGGCTGTAGGTCCCTTCCAAATGAAGTAGTCTATGCGATGCTGTGCTATGCTATGCTAGGCGATGCTATGTGATGCCATGAAGCAGGCAGCGTGGGTTGATGGCATTGTACTTTTTACAGCTCTGCAACCTGTGCTCAAGAACCAGCTCAACCCAAACCAACCCAACCCAAGACAACCCAACCTTCCTTGTGCTTTCACTTGGATCTAGCACTGATAGGATTCATCTTAGAAGACGATACTTCCCTGCAAAAGCTCTCCTGGTACCGGAGCTGTCAGATCTTTGGGAATGTGAGTGCAGAGAGTGTACGCAGAGAGGTTAACGGTTGCGCACGTGCCTCTTGTCCACATCTGCACCTTCCCAAGCTCACGCTCCTTCTCTCTTCTCTGCTGGCATTTCCACATTTCTTCTCTCACTCCACCTCTGTCCTGGAGTAGCAATGTTGTACAAAATGTTGGCAGTATCTCTGGCCCTGCCACCCCTACCCAGCGAAAACCTTTCACCTCTCCGTTCAGGAGTTCTTCTCAGGCATATGAATCACTTTACACAGAAGTGTCAGTAGCTGGGCAGAGGGAGGGACTGAATGCAAGCTGAGGGCATCAGACCTGCAACAACACCAGCCTCCCCCCAACCCGCTCTGCCCTCGGCATCTGCTGTGCTGGGGGTACGTGGCTGCACCAGGATTTCCTACGGGGGGAAGCACCACCATGGCCTTGGTGCTCCGGGGCCCGTAGTCGTGCTCCCCAGCAGGCTGGTGCCACCCACGCGGTGGGGCATGGGGAAAAGGGCAAAGGCCCCATGAGAAAGGGGAGAAAGCAGCACCCAGAGACTCTGTCAGGGAAAGAGGAATTTATTTCCCTTTCCCTGAATCAAGGGCTGATGCAGCCCTGCTAGTGCCGCTGGCGGCGCGGCCTCTTGCAGGGCTGGGGAGAGTCCTGGGGGCTGGGGGCCATCCTCTTTGGGGGGTGCCGGGGGCCCCCAGGACAGCAGTCCCTGCCCCGGCTGGGAGCAGAGGGGCTGCGGCTGCAGGCCTGGGCAGAGGGACCTGCCACCACCGCCTGCCCTGGCTCCTCCTGGGGCAGCTCCTGCTCTGCAGGGACGGGCGCTGATGGGGGGCGGCCAGGACCCCCCTGCAGGGTGGCCTCCAAGGTGCCGGCTTCCTCCTCCACGTCGTAGCCTTCAGGGCTGTTGGAGGAGGCCAGGCTGGAGTCGGGGGTCCCCCCCTGGGAAGCGGTGGGGCCGGTGCTGGTTGCAGGGCTGTCATGCTCCCTGCTGGCAGCGTGGGGGTCCTGCTGGCCCACGTGCTGCTGGATCTCCCTGCCATAGAGCCGCACGGCGGTGGTGATGAGCTGGCGGATGAATGTTCCTGCTTGTGGCAGGCAGTTCTGCAGCTTCTGCAGCAGCATCTCCTCGTGCAGCCCCCAGCAGCACAGGTGGCTCACAATGATTCCCTCCGCAGCAGCCACCTCCCACCACTGGTCCTCAAAGAGCATCCCGAGCTCCCGTTGCAGCCACAGCAGCAGGGGCCTGATACTATTTGGGCTGCTCCTGAAAAAGTCTGCCCAGACCTCAGGAGGGAAGATGCCCACTTGAGCCCCAGGCGCTGGACCTTCAGCCCCATGCCTATCCTGGTGGTCTTCAGCCAGTGGCTCTGCAGGGCCTGGGAGGTCGAACATCAAATAATCATTGTCCGACCATAGAGAGTACAAGATGGCTGTGGTCCTCGACCTGCACATGGGGCAGTTTGGCTTCTGCCGTGCCCAGCGCAGTGCACAGCCTAAGCACAACTGGTGGAGGCAAGGTGACATGTAGGCAACATCATCTTGATCATTGTGGCACATTGGGCAGCTCCACTCCGTCTCTGTGGCCATGTCTGTGCTCTGCAGCGGCTTGGGGGAGGAGGAGGAGCTGCTGTTCCTCGTGGGTGCTGCAAAATGGAGAGAGGCCAGGGTCACTCGCTGTCCGCGAGTAGAGGGGAGGAAGTGCCCAGGCCCCTCCAGGTGAACACCCTCCTGGCTCCACAGGGTCAGGGAAACACAGGCGATGGCTCTGCGGCAGGCATCGAGAGCTGCCACCAACAGCAGCCCCCAAAGCACCACCAGAAGAAGCCTCGCTCCACCCTCCAGACCTCGTAGGCACACTTGGCAGGAGGCCAGGCACAAGCCAGACTGGCCCAGGCTCCTCCGCGCCCGATGATACGCAGCGAGGGCCACAACGTCACAGTGCGTTGCTTGCTGACGTCACAGACCACTGCTCAGTGAAGTCAGCCTCCAGCACTCGGTGATGTCAGAGAGGGCCTTCTGCCCCTGCTGGTGCAAGTCATCAGGAGAAAAAAGAAAAAAAGGAAAAAAGAAAGAGATGCCCATGACGGTGTGTCTCGTCCCCACTGCTGACGCCTTGCAGAGGTCTCCTGGGAAGGGGAGTGTGGCGGGACCGGTCAGCGTAGACTGCCCGCCGCTGGATGACGCCTCCCCCTGCCCGCTGCTCTGCCCTGTACAATGCCGTGATCTGCAGGGAGGACCTGGCTGCTCAGTGGCCAGCCCTGGGTAAAGGCCCTCACCCTGCTGGGTCCTGCCTGTGCCAGCAGGGACAAGCCTAGAGAGGCATTTTGATCCAGCCCCATCCCCAACCATGGGCACTCGCCCACAGTGCCGGGTGCCTCTCTGCTTCCCAGGTTTGCCACGCTTCTGGTGGCTGGTGCTCCTGGCCTCCTGTTGCCTTGGTGCTCCTCAAAAGCACCAGCGATGGAGCCTGATCCTACATATGCAGGAAGGAGTTGTAGTTGCTGTAGCTCCAGCGTAAGGTAGAAGGGCTGCAGGCGCCCTGCTCACAACTCCTGGGAGCCCAGGATTGGTCACCACCTGGGCTGGGCTGTCCCATCATCTGTTCCTGCCTCTGGCTTTTAGAATCATCTGTAGTCATTAGTCCAAGCACTCGAGGAAGCAGAGGTGAAGGGACAGTGAGCAGGACAGCCTGCGTGGCAGGTTGGTGTAGGGTGGCTGGGAGGAAGAAGAGTGCATGTACGGACAGGCAGCGTTCAGCTTGCATGGCAAGATCTTTCTCAAGCCCAGGCAAAGGTGAAGGGCAGTAATGGAGCAACATGGAGAAGAGCAAACGGGGAAACGGCCGTGGCCATTTGCCCTGGGGAAGGTGTAGAGCTGAAGTGACAGAACTACAGAAGGTGACTTAACATGAGCTTCCCCCAAAGAGCTGGAGTCGGGGGTCCCCCCCTGGGAAGCGGTGGGGCTGGTGCTCGTTGCAGGGCCGTCGTCCTCCTCACCAGACGTGGTGCCCTCAGAGACAGTGTTCTTGGCCAACTTGCCGGGCAGCAGGAGCCACATGGCTGTCTGGATCTCCCACAAGGTGATGGTGGAGTGCTTGTTGTAGTGCACCAGGCGCGAGGCCTTGCCGGCAATGCACTCAAAGATGTCGTTTGCGAAGGAGTTCATGATGCCCATGGCCTTGGACGAGATGTCCATCTCGGGGTGCACCTGCTTCAGCACTTTGTAGATGTAGATGGAGTAGCTCTCCTTGCAGCTCTTCTTGCGCTTCTTGTTGCCCTTCTTCTGCAGCTTGGTGACGGCTTTCTTGGAGCCCTTCTTGGGCGCGGGGGTGGGCTCAGCCAGCTCGGGCATTGCAGCAAACCCACAGCAGCACTAGTTTTTGAAAAAGGGAAGAAAATAACCCAAATCCTTCTGAAAGACTTATTTGCCATAAAACCAAATAAGGTCAAGGGACCCACACAGGAGATCCAGTTTTTAGAAATAAAATGGCAAGATGAATGCCATCAGAGCCCAACAGATGTGATCAGCAAAATAACAGCTATGTCTCCACTATCTGGAAAAAAGGAAACACAAGCTTTCTTGGGTGTTGTGGGTTTTCGGAGAATGCGTATTCCAAATTACAGCCCGATTGTAAGCATTCTCTATCAAGTGACCTGTAAGAAGAGCGATTTCAAATGGTGCCCTGTGCAATGACAAGCCTTTGAACAAATTAAATGGGAGATAGTTCATGCAGTAGCCCTTGGGCCAGTGCTGGCAGGGCAAGATGTAAAAAATGTGCTCTACATTGCAGCCAGGGCAAATGGCCCTACGTGGAGCCTCTGGTGGGAAGCACCAGTGGAGACTTGATGTCAACCCTTGGGGTTTTGGAGTCGGGGACACAGAGGATCTGATGCCCGCTAATTGAAAAAGAGATACTGGCAGCACGTGAAGGGGTTCGAGCTGCTTCAGAAGTGGTTGGTACTGAAGCACAGCTACTCCTGGCAGCCTGACTGCTGGTGCTGGGCTGGATGTTCAAAGTGAGGGTGCCCTCTCCACATCATAAAACTGATGCTACCTGGAGTAAGTGGGTTGCACTGATCACACAACAGGCTCAAATACGAAACCCCAGTTGCCCAAGAATCTTGGAAATGATGATGGTCTAGCCAGAAGGACAAAGATTTTGGAGTATCAGAGGAGGAGGTGGCTTGTGCTAAAGAGGCCCTGCTTTATAATAAACTGCCAGAAAATGAGAAGCAATATGCCCTGTTCACTGATGGGTCCTGTCGTCTTGTGGGAAAGTATCGGAGGTGGAAGGCTGCTGCATGGAGTCCTACAAGACAAGTTGGAGAGACTGCTGAAGGAGAAGGTGAATCAAGTCAATTTGCAGAGGTGAAAGCCATCCAGCTGGCTTTAGATATTGCTGAAAGAGAAAAATGGCCAGTGCTCTATCTCTATACTGACTCATGGATGGTGGCAAATGCCCTGTGGGGGTGGTTGCAGCTATGGTTTAAAGGTACGTCATGTAGATGCTCATGTACCCAAGAGTCGGGCCTCTGAAGAACATCAAAACAACCAGCAGGCAGATCAGGCTGCTAAGATTGAAGTGGCTCAGGTGGATCTGGACTGGCAACATAAGGGTGAATTGTTTCTAGCTCGGTGGGCCCATGACACCTCAGGCCATCGAGGAAGAGATGCAACATATAGATGGGCTCGTGATCGAGGGGTGAACTTAACTATGGACGCTATTGCACAGGTTATCCATGAATGTGAAACATGTGCTGCAATCAAACAAGCCAAGCCTCTCTGGTATGGAGGACGGTGGCTGAAATACAAATATGGAGAGGTTTGGCAGATTGATTATATCACACTGCCACAAACCCGCCATGGCAAACGCTATGTGCTCACCATGGTGGAAGCGACCACCGGATGGTTGGAAACATACCCTGTGCCCCATGCCACTGCCCGGAACACTATCCTAGGCTTTGAAAAACAAGTCCTGTGGTGACATGGCACTCCAGAAAGAATTGAGTCAGACAACAGAACTCATTTCCAAAACAGCCTCATAGACAAATGCGCCAAAGAGCATGGCATTGAGTGGGTCTATCACATCCCCTATCATGCACCAGCCCCTGGGAAAATTGAACGATACAATGGACTGTTAAAGACTACACTGGAAGCGATGGGTGCTGGGACATTCAAACACTGGGATACACATTTAGCAAAAGCCACCCGGTTATTCAACACTAGGGGATCTGCCAATCAAGCTGACCCTGCTCAAAACTTTTATGTACTGTAGAAGGGGAAAAAGTCCCTGTAACACACATAAAAAATATGCTGGGGAAGACAGTCTGGGCTACTCCTGCCTTGGGCAAAGGTAACCCCATCCATGGGATTGCTTTTGATCAAGGACCTGGGTGCACTTGGTGGGTGATGCAGAAGGATGGGGAAGTTCGATGTGTACCTCAAGGGGATTTGATTCTGGGTGAAAATAGCCAAGGAACTGAATGGTATGATGTTAATTGCTATATAATACTGTATGTCATCACTTCAATGGTTGCTATATGCCATATCAACGGTATTACTGTAAGAATTGCCCACATTAATGAAGAATGGACTTTGATGAAACCAAGCAAAGTGCAGCTGTGATGGAACCAGAACTGGCTTCAGCATGCAACAATCCAACACCACACACCACCTCTGCTTCCCAGAAGGACTGTTATGACAGATGGAGCCCAAAGTCATGGGCTAAATGAACTCAACGGACATTTTAGAGGGATGGCCCATAGACTAAGGGGATGATAGCTATGTGTGTATTTCATAGGAGTGGCGGTGATTAATTGGAATGTATTGGAACCTGTGGGACCTGGGCATGATGCAGATGCCCTAGAATAGGGGGTAGATACTGTCCTGGTTTTGGCTGGGATGAAGTTAATTTTCTTCCTAGTCATTGGCATAGTGCTGTGTTTTGGATTTAGGATGAAAAGAATGTTGGTAAGACACTGATGTTTTAATTGTTGCTGAGCAGTGCTTACACTAAGTTCAGGACTTTTCAGCTTTCCCTGCTCTGCCAGGTGCACAAGAAGCTGGGAGGGGACACAGCCTGGACAGCTGACCCCAGCTGGCCAAAGGCACATTCCATACTATATGACATCATGCTCAGTATATAACCTGGAGGGAGTTGCCTGGGGGGCAGTGTTGCTGCTAAGGGACAGGCTGGGCATTGGTCAGCGAGTGGTGAGCAATTGCACTGTGCAACACTGGCTTTGTATATTACTATTTTTGTTATTACTACCACCACCACTACTACTACTACTACTATGATTTTTCTTTCTTTTATTTCAGTTATTAAACTGTTCTGATCTCAACCCACAAGTTTTCTTACTTTTACTCTTCCGAGTCTCTTCCTCATCCCACCATTGGTGGGGAGTGAGCGAGTGGCTGTGTGGGGCTTAGCTGCTGGCTGGGGTTAGACCGTGACACAAGGGCAAGTGCTGGTTCCGCACCTGGGTCACAACAACCCCATGCAACACAAGTGTGCCCAGGTGGCCAGGGAGGCCAACAGCATCCTGGCTTGTATCAGGAAAAGTGTGGCCAGCAGGAGTGGGGAAGTGATTGTGTCCCTGTACTGGGCACTGGTGAGGCTGCACCTCGAATGCCATGTTCAGTCCTGGGCCCCTCACTAAAAGAAGGATCTTGAGGTGCTGGAGAGTGTCCAAAGAAGGGCAACAAAGCTGGTGAAGGACCTAGAGGACGGAGACAGGAGTGTTTGGGGGGGGGGGGGCTGTGGAGAGGCATGTGGGTAGGGGAGGAGGGGGGGCGATGTGCATGTCATGGAAGCACAGAGCAATGTGTTTCGGGGGAGGCATGTGTGTTTTGGGAGGCGCAGAGCGTTGGGACTGTCATACACTGGGTGATGCATATGAACCATAAGAAAGAACCGTAAGAAAGCTTTAACCAAGTCTGTTGCCCTATCAGACACCACAGAACCCATTTGGCAGGGATGACTTCCACCCTTTGCAGATTCACTGGTGTTTTAACATACACTATATATTGCAGTTTTAATAAGATTAATCAGCTGTCAATTACAAATCCCTTGGAAATCCAGGCTCATTTGTTCAGCTTCTCATAGAACTTAGCACTCTATGTTTCTAGAAAAATCAAAAATAATTATCACCTATGTTCTGCTGCTCTGCACAGACATCGGTATCAAAAGAGTATTTAAAAGTAACAAACTGAACCACTTACAGTCAACGTAAGTTCATAGGTAGTTAAATTTGGCCTAAGAGATATTCACAGCTTTTCCAGTCAAACAAATCTAAGGTGAAACTTTGCTCATATATCTCAAGAAAATCTGCAGCACACCTTTGAGTCTGTATGGGCTCTGTAGTTTTCTATAGCATAAATAAATGTAATCCCTGCATCATTTTCTTGAAAGCAATTTATTTGCAGTAAGATAAAACATGGAACTAATGCAAAGCAAAAGTAATGATTTTTCAGCCCCAACTGGCCTGCCTCTCATGTTTATCCATAAGCTTAATTTGAGGCTGAATTTCTACCATGCCTTTGATTAATTCTCATATTTGATCCACAATGTAAATAAATTATCATATCAAATTTTCGAGGGATTTATTTTCAGTAAAAAGAGCAGGGAGTAGGCTATGAATTAATTACTAACTACTAACCTACAGCCAAAGATTGCTTATGGATGCTGGCCTTCATAGTTATTTATCTAGAATATGAAATCAGATCAGTAAGTACATGCAGCTTTCAATGGGACACGAAACCATTCACCTGTCTAAAGAAAGAATTTACTAATAAACAGTACCATTTGCTTGTTCATTCTCAGAAACAATGGGTACTAGAAATAGACTATTCTTTTTCATGGGAAAAAACGGCAATTTGCTAATTACCTGTAAAGAGCTAGACAAATCTATACAACTTATAACACAAATAATCCTAATTCTAGCTTTTGCATAAGACATATAAAACCATAACACTGAAAAACCTGACAGAAGCTACAACTGTCCAGGCAACTTTCTGCTGTAAATCATTAGAGGTGTAGTTCTGCTGTATTGTAGGCTCTCATTTGCCAAGCAATCCACTTCCATCACTCACTAGATGATTCACACAGGTTTATTGTACCCATCATGGCTTTCAGTCTCCATAACTGGAAACAGGACCACAAACCTGATCAGTAACTGACATTATTCCTGTATTTCCTACTGAAATGATGTATTTAAAGAGTCAGGTAGCATACAGTCATTGCAAGACTCCAGCAACACTTTCAAAAGTTACTTTATTAATTTTTATTAGATTTTAAACAATGTCAAAAGAATATTAACAGAGTTCACATTGCATTTCATTTATAGAAGAATTACTGGTTATTACTTGCAAATTATTGTCAAAGCTCCCACTGGCATTATAGTGTAGATTAAGAACTACAATACATTATAGTAGTCTTGAATTGCAAATATTCAAGCAGCAAAAAGCATCATTCTAATACCTTGAAAAATGTCCTTTTTCCTGCATTTAAATAAAAGATTAAACTTTTAAATCTATACACACATTTGATTGTCAAGATGGTAGATATGGCTGCAAGTTTGGCTTGCTAAGCACATATATGACTGGGTATTAATAAACCTGAGTCCCATAGCTTGACTAAAATAGTCAACCAGTTTGCTTACTTTTGCATCCCGCCTGGAAACATAGGAATAGAAACATCTGTTGGGCAAAATTATTAGAATAACCTTATCAGTGATAAAAATGATTAGTGAGACAAAGCTCAATAGTCATTCAGATGTAATTATTTCTTAGGACCTTTTCTGCCAGTTATTTTCTTTATAATGAAATGCAAAAATTGTAGGTAGCAAAGATAATTTATTATTTTTATGTATGCATATGGTTTTGCACTCTTTGCTAAGAAATTGTGAACGGCTACAAGAAAAGCCTGCACAAAATGCTGTCTGACCAGTAATCTCTGCACAATTACATACAGACTCGCAGTGTAAAAACATCCATGACAGAGGCTGGATTCCTTTGCTTCAGATCACCAGGACCCCTGCTAGTCAGTGGCAGTCAAATTAATTTTGAAATTTTGTAATTTACGCACCTCACATGGATACATGATAACAGCTTTCAAGGATTATCAGCAGCTGACACATCACATAGAAATTAGTCTTGAAAAAGCCCTGTAAACTATCTTTCAAAATAATGTTTATTAAAAACCATGTTCCTTGTCCAAAAAAAAAAAGATACACAAGAAAAAGAACATTCAGCGAGTTTATATGTTTGAATTTGCACATGATGATGTCTCCAGTCTTAACCAATGTTTAGAAAGCAATAGCAGTCAGTATAATACAATTGACTTTTTGATCACTAACCAGTACATACGTGAGCTCTCAAGGACATGAAAGACATGGGAGCATATGCAGATGACAATTTAAGTTTGACTGCAAGTGTAATTCCTCAGCTCTCATTATGGTCATACTCTGTGCAGTGTTTATATTGCAGAAATACATTACAGTGGTGTTTCCTTGCCTCTTTAAAAAAAGATCTGCAGAACATCTTGAACAGGGCTGCCACAATGGTTTTGTTTTACAACCAAATAAACACCAGTTGCATTCTAAACGCTCATTATTATTACTTCCTCCCATTCTGTTTTTTGTTTACATGGGGGAGCATTTCCATGTGTTCTCTAATTATTAAAAAGTCTAACAGAATCTGCAAGAGTCAAGACAGGACAAGTACAAAAAGCATGAATGCCCTATAGGTTTAGAAATACAATACAGTAAAATAGTTAGGCTTCATCAGCACAGAGTGAAGTGAAACATACCAAGGCAGGAAATTCAAAGGTCTTCTGGACTTTTGAAAAAAAAAATTATGAAAAGAAATATGAATTCACTCACCAACTTTAAAAATGCATGAAATTACTCTTGTACAACTAACAGAAACTGAAAAATAGAAAAAAAGAGTAGGGATTGAATCGTATACATTAACAAACTTGAATGTTCATCTATGACTATTTCTTGGCAACAATTAATAAGATTTCTTTGTGGGATACATTTTCAGACTATAATGCAGAACTTTCTCTGGTAAAGCTTAGGACCTACCTATCTTTTACCCTTGATTATTACAAACCATAATTATTAGGTCTGATTGGCTAAGAAAGAAGATTTTAAAGCCCAAGTTGCCAGAAATCTGGTCAGCAAACAGGGAAACTGTGCAGCAGTCTGAGGGCAGAAGTAGTTTTGTTTTGCAGGACAATACAACAGTGGCAGCATTTTAAAAACAGACAAGAGATGCAGAAGATAATTATATGAGCTAGGGAACACACACCATCCTTAATCCAATAAAAAATTATATTAGGCACAATCTTGGTTTTGAAGATTCAAGGGTTGGAAATGCAATGGTACCGAAGGATTTTGAAGGTTCAGTATAGATAGTGATGGAGAAATGGGCATAGAAACTACGGAGTTAATAATCTTGCAATTCAAGAATATATATGGAAGAAGGATAAACAGAGGAAATGTTAACAACAACAAAATATGTCTATGACAAAATATGACTATGAAGACAGTAAAAGAGATGAGATTAAGAATAAACAGAGTTATAAAACAGATCTGCTACACTCAGAAGCCAAAAAGAAAAGCCAATGAGCATGAGATGATGGGATGTTGAGGGAGAAGTACAGTCAATCTAAAAAGCAAGAAGATATTCACCAAGGATACAAAGCAAAAAAGGAAAATTTAAATGTCTGAGATGACCAGCCAAAAACATGTGCAGAGTTACCAGAACATGCTGAACCACCTCCCCCGCAAAAAAAAACCAAACCCCAAAACAAACCCAAAACCAATACATGCCCAGTTTTCCATTCTAGGGGACTGACTACTGAAAAAATAAAGATGGGTGTGACTGACCAGTTAACCCCTACCATGTAAGAAGGCTCAGAGGAGATGGGCCAGGGCAATGGGCCCACGAAGCTCAGGGAATAATGACGGGTATTACTGACCATAGCTGTTGCAAAGAAGCAGACTTGATCTCAACACCAAAGGGACCTGAGGGTAGTCTTTGCTTTAGATAAAAAGCTGTCAACAGCTGAGTGGATCAGCTGGTGATGCGCTTCTCCCTGAGTTCATTAAAAGAGTGTGAATGTCTCCCTGAGATAGCCAGACCAACATGCAGAAGCAATGGGCTTGAGTTGGCTTTAACCCACATATGTCTTCTCAGGCAGACTGGGGATGCCCAGTGTCATGATGGTGATCAAGTCAGAGAGCCTGGTAATGGGAATCACATTGGTATTGTGATTGAAATGTGTATTGCAATTGCTGTATTCTGCTATGTGTAACTTATATTTGTATTATGTTTTCAGTATGTTTTGTACCATTCTGCTAAACCAGAAATCCCATGTAACATCAACTATCTTCAATAAGTAAATCTGACGTTAAACATGACAACCTCCACACGTGGAATATCTAAAAAGAACCTCATCAGAGAGAACTGGACTCTGACAACAGGTCAGTTACATGAGGAGCCAGAAGACAGATAAGCAAACTCTCCAGGAAGATGTATGAAGTATACTTGACTGTAAAAAATACTTACTCATAACTTAATGTAGGAGATATGGAAAGAAAGACTATTGGGATGACTAATGGAGGATCTCTAATTAAAAATTATTTAAAAAAAATCTTGGCTCACGTAGTCTAAGCAAAAGGTTGAGGGGACACATCTCTAATTAAATACAATCAGAGGTTGATAGCCGCTTTCTGAAGCATGGATGTAAGTCAGTTCTAAGATCATGGGCCAGCAGTCACGTTTAGCTAGTACACAGCTGCTATAGGGAGCTAGAACCTGTGTCCCCAGCTTTTTCTACAGTACCTTGCATTTGGGAATTTTTGACCAAAGAAGCTGTGTTCTCTGGTCTCTTGCATCTGTTACAGGGTGAAAGGAAGTATTTTGTAGGTGTTAACATTTCTGCTCTAATGCCAATTGATCACAGTGCTATCAAGGACTGTATTCAATGACAGAATCCATTCTACATCCTATGTACCTGTAGATGGCATGGCAAAATTTCTTTTCCTCTTTTTTTTTTTGTGTCCTGGGTGGTGGTGGGGCAAAAGGAAAAGAGAATTTTGGTATTCACTAAAACACAAGGCACTTCCACCACTCAGATCCCCAACTAAGTGGAATGATTTTTAAAGCATCCAAGAAACATCCACATTCCTACATTATATTACATCTGAAAGACAAAAGACTAAGATTATTTCCCTCCTCATTTTTAATATTTCTACCTACTTACCTGTCTGGGCTTTACAGATAACAAAGAGCTCGCTGGATCTTCAGTTACTAGCTAAGCTCCACAGCTCTTGTCCTTTCAAGAAAGATCATTGTCTTCCACAATTAGGGTTTTTAGAAGAAGATGTTCTGCACACATTCTAGTCTACATACCGATGATCAAACTGCACCAGTTAAAACAGCACTGTAATATATGATGAAATTATGCCACAACATAGTCACCTTTAGGAGAAATCCTGATGCCAGTAAAATTGGTAACACAACCCCCGGAGTTTATCTTTTGTTAAATTACACCAACACAACATTTAAAAGTCATACCTACCTAAACTGTTATTGCTGCTAGTTGGCCAGGCCAGGAAGCTATCCTATCCCTTAACTTTTTCTTTTTACAAGAGTCATCCGATACCACAGAAAGCTCCACTTCCTCCTTCCTGATTTCTCATACCAGTTCCATGCGGCACTGACTAAAATCCTGGAAGGAAATTTTTCCATTTTCATCTGCTCCCAGCTGGTGCATGATCTCCACGACAGACTCCTCCATATTCAGCTGGCGGCACACCATCAGCAAGTCATTCCTAAGGATATTTTTAGAGGGAAAATTGGGGCAGGGGAGGGATGAAAGTGGAAGAAATATTGGAGAAGTGGGAACGGAGGAGAAAAAAAAAAAACAAATTAGTATAGAAGAAAATTAATACTAACTCTGTCTCATCTGGAAATGCATTAATGCACAGACGTTTAAACCCAATAAGCCAAGTATTGTTTTTATGAATCCAACAGAGGAACTATGAGGTTGGCAAGGAATTACAACACAGAAAGACTACGGAATAGAAATGGGCATTTTTCTTTAAGTGTTAACCTCTATTTTCGTGCTATTTTTAACAGTTCTACTAGCAGAGATGGACACAAGGGAGAACTGAATCCTGCTGTTGATATTCACAGTACCTTCTGAAAAGGTGTCGTAGTAAGAATTTAAATAATTATCTTCTGAGTAGATCAATGGCTACTTAAATTTCCATTTTACTCAGGACAGGCCAAGGAAATTTCTTTTGCCACTGACCAGCAGTAAGCTAAAGAGGAAAAAAGTGAAGGACAAAAAAAAAAACAGCAGAAAAGAGAAAGGCCCTAAACCATTTTTCATTCCACAAATCAGAAAGGTATTTTGGATTCAGCAAGCTTGCTACATAATATTGAAACCTTTCTCCAAAATATATAACCTAGAATATATTTCGATTAAGGAGCCCAACACTAGGAGAAGAAAACTAAATTTGCTTAAATAGAATCTTTTAATTTAACCTTGAATTAATTTCACTTCGATTGGAAAAACATACAAAAAAAAAAAAGTACCATGTACCAGGTTACATAATAGGTTTTAAGGTCATGTTATCTATCAGGTCAATGATACCTACATTTTGAAAACAGCTAGAAAGCACTCTAAGGAAGCCATAAAGCTGAACTCCTGCCGTCACAAGAAACTGTTCTTTTAACAGGAAAACATCAGGTTATTCTATTATAATCTGTTCTAATTATTTAGCCATCCACCTATCACACCAATCCTTCAAGAACTGTTACATGTTCCATCTTCTTAACTCCTACTAACACAGTTTAAAAACATAGGCTTTCTCTAACAGTTAAAAAATGAGCCTAACTTACAACTTGATGTAAGTCTGAAACATTTAGATTTTCTCCCCCAAGCGAAATTAAATATGTACATATGTCATATGTACTGCATTCTACAATAATATTGGGCAGTTAAACATATAGATCAAGCATACACATGCATAGTCTAAAAATTACAACATAAAGTATTTGGGGGTTGTTATTTTTTTATTTGGGTTTTTTGGTTGGTTGCTTGGGGTTTTTTATAAATGGAAGACCAAAATTAAAATGAGTGGAACTTCTGTTAGACACTCCAGAACAGTATCAGTGACGTAGTCTTTCTCTTTCCCAGAACAGACATACTCCCTGCTGTGCTCACTTTTACCTCGTTCTGATTATCGCTTCGGTAAGCATGAGGAACTACCTAGGTAAGCATACATGCATGCCGCACAGTACCTGCAAGGGGTTGGCTCTGAGGCTGAACAGAACCAGCAGAGCAATTTTCCTGTTCTTTTCCCATCTTACATTCTACCAAATTTATGAAGGAAGTCTGGTAAGGACGGTTCTACAGCCACTATATAACACCAAGAGCAACTACATATTTACTGAAAACTATATAAAGTTCCAGCTACCAAAAAAGTATGGTTATGTTGCTAGGAAACATTTAATTTTTGCTTATGCAACCTGCAGTCTAGGTGCACAAATACCTTTGAAGAAGAGAAGTCAAAACTCGAGATGCACTCGAGTTCCCTAGAGGCAGGTAGAGTACATAAAGAAAAAACATAAGAAAACCTGTTCCATGCAGTTGTGTTGCGAGTCACTTCTAGACCAATACTGTAGATAAACAGTGATCTCTTTGAAACACTAATTCAGAAAGGACTAACCTGGAAATGCCTGTCTAATGGAGTACTTCGTAGCATCCTCAGGAAATGAAGCAACAAGAAACTGCTGATATAAAATATATACTGGAATTCTTGGAGTTAGGTTGTGTCCTTGGTAGGAGCATGTTTAATTCAGTTCCCTGGTGTAGCCTGGGCTACTCCCTGGGCTTCAACTACACAGCCTCCTCAGGTTTCAGCTGGTGTCAGTGTCTTCATGAAACTTAAAGACAAGCAAGACCAAGACTTCCACATACCTTAAGCATGTCCTGCTTCAGGAATTTCACCGTGTGGGATTTGATCCAGCAAAGGCAACACCTGTCTAAATTCATAACATGTGCTGCATGCAGAATTCTAAAGCTGCTCTTAGTTGAGACGGTGCATAAAAGTGGGATGCAAATCAAAACAAAAACATACTTTTTGCCTCTATTTCTTCCCCAGTCTTTGATATAGACCTAGGTCAAATAATATTCTCCAATTTATTGGTCAATGTGATGGAATTGCTCTGTCAGTTGAAGGTCTCCACATGTAAGAGAATTGTCACAGGTGTAACTCATAGGTATCCTCCAGTTCCCTTGATGATTACTATTTTTGATGGTTTAACAACACAGAAGCTATCTCAGGTGCAGACCATCCTGACAGACTCATTCAGCATTTCCATGCTATCTTGCAAATGAAGAAACTGAAACAAGACTGAAGTTACAGCTTCTAAAGCAATAATCAGGACACCTTCAGAACTGCTGGAATTTTCCACCTACTACTACCTGGACGCCCTGAAGAAATGGCAAAGAATGAAGAACTACAAGCTTACTGCAACAATGCATCTGCCTGGCAGCTGTGGTTAGGGAAGAAGGCCCTCAGGTCTAATCTCAGTTTAATAAAGTGCATTCATTCTCATCACTACTATTCATACATAGACTGATATACTGTAAGAAATTGTTTACACATCAATTTATTGGGAAGAGTCAATGCATTGTTTAAGAAAATTAATTTTGTTGCAAAGGTATTCTTTTTGGTTTTATAACCTAGTACTAGAGTACCTAGTAGCATTCATCTACACTTACAAACCAGTTTTTAAATTAATTTAAAAGATATGCAATAATACCCACACTGTTAATTTTTTAATGAGAAGTTCAATTTCCTTTTTACTGTCACAATACTCCCTCTTTTCTGTGTCTCAAATATACTGTCAGCACAAGGCAAAAGTTGTAAAGGAGACATTTGTAACTCAGCTGATGCTTCTGGCAGGTAATGAAAAATGCAAGGCAGGATGGGATGCAGAATAGGCACATTAGCTGGACACACTTCTTAAAATGCTGAGCAGCAATACTGTTGATATTGGGGTTTGAAAACTCACAATGAGGCTTCAGCTTTACCATCTCATGGTGATGAGAAAGGGAATTCATGCAGATGTTTTTTCATGCTACGTGAAAACTTGGGAAGACAAAAGAGCATTGGTTGACATTTGCTAGTTACAGGAATTTTTTTTCTATTTTTTCCCCCAAATATGAATGAATTAAAGCAAAATGTAAACACAAGGTTGAAAGCAAATGGGGAAAAAAGAGGTCACTAAAACAGACCACAGACCCACAAGGAGGTATTTATTCAGCAACCACTGGGTTCTATGTATTTAAGTCTATACGGCACTATCTGGAGTCTTGCATATTTGCTTAATTATCCTACAAGCATAAGAGACAAATTGCAAAACTCAGCAAATAACCTCTTAAATAGCGAAGACAGGCAACAAAGTTCTAACAGTGGAGAAAACACACCTAACTCGAAAAAACACACGACAAGAAAAGTGCTGCAGGAGTAAACAAGGTGGCCAGTTCGCAGGGAGAAATTAGCCCACACAAGGAAGGCGAGAGAACAGAGGAGGTGTAGCGTTGACCACATTGTGCCAGTATTTTTGAAGTACAGAAACTATTAACCTCTGCAGAAGGAGCACAATATTGCTTCAAACTGTTCTAAAGAAAAACTACGCCTACATTCCCAAATATGTTCTATTGTCCCAGCACAGCACAGTGAAAGAACCAGTGCACACAGCTGCTCTTATGGGATCAAGGGAACGTAAGAGTCAGAGAAGCTTCAGGAGAAGAAAAAGGAGACATAATAGTTTGGAGGGAAGGAAGCTAGTAGGAGTCTGTTCTTGGAAACTGGATAAGAAGGTAAAGGAAAAGCAGGGCCATTTAGTTGTTTTAAATCTAAAGAGGATTAGTGCAGAACTCCATTCTCAGAATTGTATAGGTCAACTGAATGAGCCTGATGTTCTTAAAATGTCACCCGACAGAAATACAGCACATAATGAGACCATGGAAAAGACTGCAAAGGAAAATTATACAACAGGGTACCTAATGACAGGAAAAAATACACTCACATCATCACTGATGGATGGGTGTGTCTAAGCTGTTTTTAAGGCTGCCACAACCTGCGTTGGTGATACGTCCTAGTGCTTCACTGCTCTCTCCCGCAAGTTTCCTAATTTAAAACTTCCCAGCTGCAATTCAGAACATTACTTCAGAAAGGAAGCTAACAGTCTGTTTTCTGCAAAAAAAAATGGATAAGAAAAATAGTCATCACATATTTAAAATCCATCATCAGATGTCCCACCTTCTTCTGAGTAAAGAACCCAAATTTCTGCATCTCTGATCATCTTCAGTGAGCTGTTCTCATGTCTCTCCCAACTGATCCACGAACCTGATGGATGATGGCATGCAAAACTAGACAGCAGCTTAAAGCATACAGTGAAAAGAGTAGAAAAGTTGAAAGCAGAAGTCCTATCTTACAATAGCATGATACTGTTTAATCAAGCTTGAGACCTACTATAAATCTCAGAGGACTTTCAATTGCACATCCTCTGTTTTTGCCACCAAATGATATGATATATTTTTGATTTTTTTCCAAGCCATGTCTTCAATTTGTCAACACCTTTTGACTCCAATCTTATCCCCCAGCATGTCTCCAATCTTCCTTAGCTTGGTGTCATCTCAAATTTAAGAAAGCTTACTTATTATCATGTCATCCAGATCATTAATCCTTAATAGTACTGAACTGGCCCAGGCCATCCTTCCAATTTCAATTTGGTATCACTTGTAAAACAAATGATTGGTATTTCTATGGATACCTTGAAAAAAAAAAAAAATCAAACTCTCTCCCTTACTCTGTTTCTCTGGCTTGCCTACAAGCATCATAAACAACATCAAAAGCCTTAATAAAACAAACAAAGGATCTATTGTTTCACTTCCACCATTAATTGCTCTTACTACACATGAGAAATATCAAATGGGTTTGACACAACTTTTTCTTAACAAGACCATATTCAGCCAGTTATAGGCTGTCTGCAGACTGATCCCCATCTCACCACAATTTTAAAGAAAAGAAGTATGGTTTATCTTTCCTTATTTTTCTGCTACTTTTATCTTTTGGAAGATCTCAGGAAAAAAAACCTGCAAAATAGTTCTGAGGCTGTCTTTAAGAATCTTATATCAGGCTTTTCAAGTACAACTAATTGAAACAAATCCAAGTACTCTCTAATTTCTTTCTTTCCCCTTCCTTCCAAGGTATTTGTTACTGGTGCTATTTGCAGGAACCATCTCACTAATATTTGATATTTTCAGTGTCGGAAACAAAAAAAGGAGAAAACACCTCATGCTTCTGAGCATCAGCCATCAACAGCTCACTGGCTCCCTCTCTTGGGTACCATTTCCCTGGTTTTCCTGTGACAGTTTCCATACTCTGGGATATTTTTTTGTTACGCTTGGAACTCCCTGCTAGTTTCATTTTCTGCCTTGCATGTTCCAATGCCCGCTCTGTCAGCTCACAATTAACTTGTGACCCAACCCAGTTCCACCATGCTGAGCAGCAGCAGGGAAAAGACAGGGCTAACAGTCAACCAGCCCCAAAACTCTGTATCCTGTACTCATGAGCTTTTACTTCACAGCTTGGTCCTGGCGTGGCTACCTCTCACACTGTACTATTCTAGGCACAGAGCCTACACCACCACTCCTTCTTCTGGGAAAGCAGGGGGAAGGTTCCTTCAACGGTCAACACCTCCCACCACAGGGTGCATGTCTCCCTCCTGTTTCATACTAGATTCAGACAAGATGGCCAGTCTGTCACAGGGACTTCCAGAACAGAAATGTGTGTAGATGGCACAACAAATGCACATTCTATGCATTAGAAATTACTCATTAGAACAAACTGCATCTCGCGACCTGTGAGAACAGTGTTACCATTTTTGGCTAAGGTTGTCATCTCTGGAGACAGAACTCTTGAGAGGCAAACAAAGGTCCATTTATCAACACAGAAGCAGAGCTTGTCAATAGATTCTCTGCCATTCTATGCGATCCTTTGTGCTGCTTACTAGCTTCAAATTTTCCTAAAACAGTCTCAATTCAACCTACAGACCCTACCACATGGTAAGAACCACCAGGACAATAGTTTTTGTTCAGAGGTACTCTGGTCTCCATTACCTAACTTACCCTTAAAAATTAAGTAAGGGATTTCATTGAATAAGTGCTAGTAGTGTATAAATACCATTTTGTTCTATTAAATATAATAAAGTACTGCTGCAGAAAAACTCTCAGGAGACATTAAATATGCTAGTTACAATTAATCATTACACCCACGTTCATTAACATACAAGGTCATACATGCGAACAATCACTATGCCAGGATGAATTCCACATACGTACTATTTACTCTAAAAGATTTATCTGAACATTCACAGTAAAAATAAGGTGGATTTGAAAAGCCATATATCCACAGCATAACTATTTTTCTTCTAGATGTCACTTGAAGCCCATCTTTTGGACAAACATAATTAGGCATAGCACCAGCCTTGTTAACCTCTTTTCATTTACCAGCTGAGATACCAAGAGTCTAAATAAAACTTCTGCTGTAGTTTTATACCTCTTAAAACAACGCCATTTTTATGATGATTAACTAACTTTTAGACAAGGTTTTAGTTCAGAGCACTTGGAGTGAAGCATGTTTAAAAAAAAATGAAGCAGACATAACCAGAAGGATCACAGCTAAACTCCAAGCTCAAGTTTCTTACTCCCATCTTGTGCAAACACTAGAAGTCACACAGTCACATAACGAGCCAGAACCATGAACTGACCATGCTGGAAAGAAGTATTTCTTACTGAGTGAGTTTTCAGCAAGGGCAGTTCTTTAACTGAATAAATTCTGGTGCAGACAGAGGGAAACCTCAGGACCACACACAGTGGAACAACTCATTCAGCAGCACAGCTTGACTTTAAAAAACCCACAAAACCTCCACTTACTTTTTCCCGTTCATTTCATAAGGAGCGCAGGCACCTAGCTTAGGGCTGCGTATCTGCAAGAAAGGCCAGGTGCTCAAGCATCTTGTGAGGCTCCTTGCTCCCCATCAAAATATGCACGACCTGATGCTTGAATAAATTACAGACAGTAACTACCCTACCCAAGCAATCTAAGACAAGAATTTTTTTAAATTGTTTTAGAATCCGTCCACAATGGCCAGCAAAATACTTGCATGTGGCATCCTCAAACTGGACAAACAATGGGAGTCAAAGAAATACAAGCAGTTAACCACCCAGAAATTCTTCTTTCATCCAAGTGCCTCCCAAAACAGTCAAACCACCCATTAATTTCAAACTATAGGTTTTGGCAAATTAATTCTGAAAACATCTAGAAAGTTGCTCCTTCGCAATGTGAGCTAACAAACAGTGATTAAGGAAGATGCAATCACGCATGAATGAGACAAACTCAAGCATTCACTGTAGTCCCAGTCATACTGCCAGAACAGCCACGAGCAGTTTCTACATTATAAACCTAAGGCTATGGATTTGCTAGAAAGGCCAGTTACCAGAGCATCCCGTGAGGTCCCCTGCTCCGCAGCACCCTTGGGCAAAGAGTAATAGAGTGTATTAGTGAAGTTATAATCTTTCAGAATTGCCACCAAGAAACCCAAGAAAACACAAGGCAAAACCAACCCAGTGTAAGGACTTTTTTTTCCTCTTCAGGGCCACAAGAGGGAAATTACTGACTTTAAAGAGAGGTTCAATTCTCTTACAGTAATAACCCCAATAACATGGTATTAGCAACAACCTCAATAAAAATTAATAAAAATTAATAAAGATAAGAAACAACTTCAGCACTTACAAGTTAACTGGTTGGTAATATTCAAAGGGATCAAAAAGTTTGGCAATTGTATTGTCAAGTGACTCACTGCCTGCTCAGTTTTTCCACATTACAATCTACCTGGACATCAAGCTCCCAAGAAAAAGAACACAGTAACACCATGTAACAACAATCCTAAGATATATATTCCTAAATAACTTTTCCTGTATTACTAATGCCCATGAGGAAAGAAAAATGCAATAACCTGTATAAAATGCACCAAATAACTTTACTATCTTTAAAACATTAATAGCTCCAGCTAAAATGTATTACACCCCTTCACGTGTCTGATGCTTACATAAGAACTGGACAGCTAACTAATTAAAAAATATGAAAGGTTCAGAAAATTCAAGTTTGAATATATTCCTCTGACTGTGTATTAGTTGTAACAAATACAGACTCTGAAATACATAAGCCTCTAAGGGATACTTCTTTCTTAATCCTAAACTAAGCATGCAGGGTGTCCCTCTGGCTTTTCATCTATACCCATCCATCTGTCTTCCTCCATAACTTACTCCTTTTTTGGTTAGGATGCTCTGAGAGGACCTGTGTGATGGGTTGACCATGGCTGGACACCAGGTGCCCACCAAGCCACTCTATCACTCCCTTCTTCAGCAGGACAGGTGGGGAGAAAATGAGATGAAAAAAAAACCCCACTTATGGGCATGATAAAGGCAGTTTAATAAAAGCAAAAGCAAAGGCCACACAAGGTAGGAAAAGGAAAAATAAAAATTTTATTCTCTATTTCCCATCATCAGGTGATGTCCAGCCACTTCCCAGGAAGCAGGGTTTCAGTACGCATAGCAGTTGCTCCAGAAGACAGAACATCATAAAAAATGAATGCCCCCCCCCCCCCCCCCCCCCCCCTCCTTCTCCTTTTCCTTAGCTTTTATTGCTGAGCTGACGTCAATATGGTACAGAATATCCCTTTGGTCAGTTTGGGTCAGCTGTCCTGGCTATGTCCGCTCCCAAGATCTTGCCCACTCCCCGCCCACTGGTGGTGCGGGGGGAAATGTTGGAGACACAGCCTTGATGCTGTGCCAGCACTGCTCAGAAGTAGCCAAAACACTGGTGTGTTACCAACACCTTTCTAGCTTTGGTAGTGAGAAAGCACAGCACTATGAGGGCTGCTATGAAGAAAATGAACTCCATCTCAGCCTGACCCAATACAAGCTGTGGCGGACCAAGTCAGACTAAAACCCCACAAAATTCTGTACAGCTGTGGAACCACTGACTCAAGGCAAGTCCCAAGACAAACAGAGAATACCGACTACAATCATGCAAAAAACAGCACAGTGCTTCCACTCACCATCTTATTTGGCATATAGTAAGTATTGTGCTGTACCCATATAAAACCACTCCTTCAGTTACACGGATCACAGACCCTGTGACAGCTTCCTAATGGAGATAAATGAAAACATAAAATTAAGTCTAGGAACAGAACCTGGGAGCTGAAATTGTTCAAGACACATGCAAAAAAAACCCCCAAAACCTAGTGCAGGGGCAGTCTGTTTTAACAAGGTTCAGGCATATTTTTTGCTGGAATTCCCAAAACAGAGTTGTGTGAAGCTTTCAGGTGATTTAAAAAAAAAACACAGAGCAAAGAGTCCAGACCTCAAGTGAGAATAAAATCTTGTACTCAGATCTAGCAACTTTTCCAACCCATGGTAAGAACAGCCCAGCAATATGAAGAGCCAGACTGAACACAAGGACTAAGCAAAGCCTCGTCCCCATCTTGGTGACATTTTGCAGACTGTTTCTAAATGATGTTCCCTTGTTAGACAGCTGGATTGGGGCTAGAATTAGGACTGTACTGGGACTAAACTGCTTTTGAAATTTGAAACCCCAGTACCTGCAAAACTAGCAGAATAATACTACTTCTTTCACAATCTTCACAGGCAGTTTTTTATTTCCGCCTGTTCTGTTACAGAGTTGATCTTTTTTAAACCTCTTGTTTGTAGGATATATGGCTTCATCATTCCCTAGTCTGCTGACATCTGAGCACTCACAGCAGCTTCTACTTACACATTTTGCTCCTGATGCTGCTTCCAACCAGCACAGAATGACCTGCAGGGACTAGAAAGCATCTACATGCACCATGCTAACTCACGCTTAAACGAAGTTTTCAGAGATCCTGACTGAACGTATTTGCACGGGCTCATAAATTTTCATCTTATGGGTAAAATCCATGGTTTACCACCACAGGGTTGCAGAACAGCATGTACAGCCATCAACTGCAAAAGAGGCTGATAAAATCTTTGACAAACCTGTCCATGTATGTTTGCACATTTACAGAGTTCAGTGTCATTTTAGAGGCAATTAGCAAGTTAGAACAGTCTCCAGGAGGTTACTAACGTATATATGAACCAAATGATAGAAAAGCTCCTTGTTCAGGTCTTTTTGCAAGGTCTATACATTGGATTTATTTCAGAAGAGGCATCATTTTAACATTATACTCCATGTCCGCATTATTACACCCATACAAATGCCTCTGCTCACTTTTCCCCCGAGTTGTCCTGAGACTATCTATGAACAGAAAACAATTTAAGCACAGCAGAGCATAACCAGAAGTTAAAAAAAGAAAATACAGTGGCAGGAAGAGCCTGCTCAGGTTTTCTTCCTATATGTTTTCTTGTGCCTACCACTCTCAGAACTGCTTTGGCAAGTACAGCCTTTGAGAAAAAAGGCCTTTCTTTCTTGTCAGCAGTCATTTGCACTCCACTTGGCAACTCACACCAACAGTGGGAAATTATTAATTGCTAAACGCAGAAATACACAGCAGTCTGAGAACCTCATGGCCATGCTGTAGGCATATTCTTCATATGGTTGAAGACCTTGACATATTGCAGTCAGCGTCCTTAGGAACACTGAACATTCCATCTCAACATTAACACAATGCACCTCTGCACGCTGACGAGTAGCAGAAGAGATGGGCTAGCAACAACACAAGGCCAAACGTCTGCCTTCTTTCTCATAAAAGTGTAACAGTTACCCTATTGATGAATTTGGAACTTGGTATCCGTCCATTTAGTTCTCACTAATTATCTATGTTTAATACTACGCAGTTGTTTCATTTACCCATTTTATTTACAGGACCTTTCACAAGTCCATCGCAGTTCACCTCACATCAGTAGCTTCTTCGTGGTTTTTTTCCCCCTTCATAAACAATGTGCGGTGTGGTTCTGAGCTCATCATTTACTCATCTGCTAAGACCTACAGATCAGTACCTCCAATTTATATACGAATTTTAAAACATCTCATGCTTGGACAAGATCTCCAGCGATGCTTTGCATGAACCTGATTTGTGGTCTCCTAGGGTGCTGTAGCCTAGAGTATACTCTACGCCCTTCAACCAGCTGCAAGGAGAAAAGTCAGATTACAGTCTTAGAGAACATCTATATTCATTCCAAACACTTTGCAATAATTACCTATTCTTAAGGGGGAGAGTAAAAATATGAATAGCGTAAGATTGCTTTAGGGAAAAAGTTAACTTTAATACTACTTTTTAAGCACAAAGCTCATGGACACTTTTGACATTTCATAGTTCTGTTTCATATATGTTCTCTCCTGAAGACCCATCAAGTGAAACTCAACAGGACAAATTATGTGCTACTATACTACAACCAATTAAAAGTTTGGCCCACATTCAGGCAATAAAGAGTAAAGCACCTCATGTTTTACATAAGGACCATATGTTTTAAATAACTAAAGGATTATTTTTATTCCAGAATTCTCTAGTTATAAGGACACTCTCTACTCATTCATTTAAGACGATTCCAAGGCAGTCAGTTTGGGCACTTACATTTCTCAGCAGTGCTTATTGTACTCACAGAAAATTGCAAGAAAAGAAAAAAAAAATTAAAAATAAAAAATCCTCTAAATCGATCTAGTTCAACCAAGTTAATAAATGAATTTACATGAACACTAGTTTACAATCTGGATTACAGTAATAAATACTTTCACTGTTTCTTCCAACTTATTTAATTATACACCAAAAATTGTAACTGGATGTCAGCCTGAATTACTAACCTGCTATGGCACAGCGTATGTATTTTGAGTCTTATACATCCCAAATAACAGCACAAGAGCCAACGCAGTAACTTGGCTGGTCACAGGCAACCCACACTGATTTTGTTTCTTTCATTTTATCAGTCCTTTTGTGCTTCAACGGGTATCTCTTTAAGTGTTAAGGTCAGAAGTTCAAGCACCTTAGCAAAAGCAACCACCTAAAAAAAGGTTTAATGGTTGTGGTGAAGAGTAACAGCATAAATCTTTTCCCTTAAAAACACAATGAATAGATACATACTTTGCCTTCTTGAAAAAACTTTTTTCTTTCTTTCCTAATAGCATGTGGCCACTAGCTGCAGAAAGACTATGGGGGGGTGCCGAAATACACTCAGCAAGAAAGCTGGGAATGCCCTGCTACTTGCAGCCCATTAAAAGGGGAAGTACCAGCTTGTCCTTGCAAAGGTTTTGATTTTGCAAAGCTATGTACCGCTAAAACCACTCAGGTAACAGATCAAATCCAAGAAGTTCCTTTTAACTGCTTCTGTGAAGGGCCAACCAAGGAGGCAGTCTTTCAGCATGTCCCTTTAACCGTCTGTATAAGCTCAATAAAAAATCAGTATTTTTATGGGGTTTTAAACATCTTACTCCACTTTTACCAGAAATTTTCTTTAAGACATTGACCCCAGTGTAAAAAAAATCTGTGTACAAGAAAATATTTTCAAACTAACACTACAAACAGAACTTCATTCCATTATTGTTAATATGATGAAAATTCTCCCACTGAATTACACACTGGCTTTATACCTTTCTACTTCACAAGCCTAGAAATTACTTATCTGTGCTTAACTTAAAAGCAGAAAACGAGCACGTTTGTAACTTAATGAAATTAATTTCTTTCTTCACCCATTATCTCCATAAGCTCATAGCTTAATTTTTTTAAGCAAAAGTATTTTCTGCAGATTCAGTCAGACCTTGCAGCGTTAGAATAGAATAATCTGGAAACCCATTTAGTGACTTTTGCAGTAAAGATGAATTTGTTATGTGCTAAATGAAACTTCAGTACAATTCACATATAATAAAGCTACAAGGCAATTAACTTTCTAAAGTAGACATTAATCTAGTCTGCCACCTGTAAAAACCCAGCATGCTCTCACTTCCCTCACTGATATCAACCAAGGCCACAGATGCTGACCTTAAAAAAAAAAGAAAAAAAGGCCAAAAAAAAACCCAAACCAGCAGGTGTCCAACCCCATGCACCAACTCTCTGCATAAGCCATTGCCATAAAATAGATCATGAGGGAAACGGAGACACTACACAAAGCACAGAACGCATGCCATTTACAAGACTGATTACCCAGGCTAGCTAATGAAGTGAAGAAAAGTAAACTACTCCTTCTCATGTCAAAGATAATTTGTTAAATATCCATTCACTACTCTCTCACAGATATGGCCATTTAAGGGAATATGGTAATTTATAACACTGTGTTCTCTGATCAAGGCCATACCAGTTCTGCCTTGAAGGCACAACTCCCTTCTGCAGCAAGGTATTAGTAACCCTCAACAGTGGGCCCACCAGCTCTTGAAGGACTTTCCACTGCTATCCTCTAGGCTTTATTTCCATTTCCTGCTGAAATCCCATGTCCCTCCTCAAGACACGTCCTGGAGTTTTCAAAGCTTTCAACAGTGTAATTCAAGCAGTGTTCAGAAACACCCATTTTGAAATGCACAGAATACAAATTTGGAACAAAATTTGGGCAATGTAGAAAAGTCAGTCAGAAATGAACGGCTCATGCCATGGCAGCATCTCTTAACTGTTCATATGAAGCACTAAAACATCAACGTTCCCTCAGTAAGGTCTCTAAATTATAAATACACAGAATTCTATTGAGCTCACATCACAGAAAAGCATCGCACTACAGACCAGCGAGCGTGCTCTGAGAAGGCAGCATACACTTTAGGCGAACATCCTAAGTTTTCAGCCATTAGAATCATTTCCATGAAGACAGTAAACAAATGGAAAGAGAAGGGATCTAAACACAGGGGTTGGAATGCATACATTTTAAAAGTTTACATTTCAGAACCACAGCTGTCAAAATAATCATTAGACTGGGGGAAAAGGAGTGTTCAGGGAGCTGTTTAGATAAGAAATATCACGACCCTTGAATTTTACTTTTACAGTGACTGCCAGCTGTTACAGATTTTCAACAACTTTCTGGCTCCAAAGAGATGACAGTGGGGATTGAAGTTTACTTAGCCTTTTTGCGGGGTCATATTCTTAGGTTTTGGGTTCAACGACAGACTGAGAAATCCCCTCACTCTGACTCAGCTCTCTGGAGGCACTTACAAACTCCAACCAGCATAGGGTTCAGTTTGGGAATGCAAGTTCCCACCATCTCTGGCAAACCTCGCCTTGAGCAGTTCAGAACTTCTCAGTTTACGGTGTGAGAGCAGAGGGCTAGCTCCAGAAATGTCCTTCCAACAAACCCAGCCCTGGCCGAAACACGCTGCCAGTACTTCCAGACACAGGGCATTACATTATGGCTTGTTTCCAACTATTCCAACTTACACCCAGCTGCAAACGTAGAAGCTCACCGCTTTCCCCTCCAAATCTATCAGCCTGGGTCACCATCCCCAAAACTAACTGGGGACCAGCAGAGGAATTTAAAGGAGGCTGCGTAACAAGGGTATTGATAAAGATATTGCAAATAAATGAAATCAGGTTATTTGGGAGATCAGCAAGGAATTTTCTCTTAGACGACCTGTGGCGACCGGCTGTGTTTACTGGCGAACATCGCGCAATCATTTCCGCGCCCAGCGTGCCGGCTGACCAAACCCACCCGGATCGAAACGCCACCTCCCAGACCCGCTGGAAGTGGAGGGTCCTCCCGGCGGTACCCGCTGCCCTCCCCTCCGTCCCCCAAAATCGCTCCGTGCCGGGGCACGGCCAGAGCGCGGATCGCCACCCCCTCGCTCCGGGAGCTGCGGGGCAGGAGGGCGGCGGAGGTGCCCCGGGCGGGCTGGCCCGGCGGCGGCGGGGGAGCGGCTGCACTCCCTGAAATACTGAAACTCGCTGCGAAGTTGGGACGAAGTTGGGGGGAAGGACGGGACGGCTCCCTACCAGCAGCGCAAAGAACAGAATCACGGAATCGCTTTGGTTGGGAAAGACCTTTAAGATCATCAAGTCCAACCTTTAACCTAACCTGTAACCTAATCCCACCACTAAGCCATGTCCCTAAGCACCTCATAGAATCATAGAATCATAGAATGTTTTGGGTTGGAAGGGACCCCTAGAGGTCATCTAGTCCAACCCCCCTGCAGTGAGCAGGGACACCGCTAACTAGATCAGGTTGCTCAGAGCCCTGTCCAGCCCAGACTTGAATATTTCTAGGGATGGGACCTCCACCACCTCTCTGGGCAACCCGCTCCAGTGTTTTACTACCCTCATTGTAAAGAATTTCCTCCTTATATCCAGTCTAAACCTACCCTGCTTCAGTTTAAAACCATTACCCCTTGTCCTGTCACAGCTGGCCCTACTAAAAAGATTTTCCCCATCTTTCCTATAGGCCCCCTTTAGATACTGAAAGGCCATAATCAGGTCTCCCTGCAGCCTTCTCTTCTCCAGGCTGAACAAGCCCAACTCCCTCAGCCTGTCCTCATAAGAGAGGTGCTCCAGCCCTCGGATCATTTTAGTAGCCCTCCTCTGGACCCGCTCCAACAGTTCCATGTCCTTCTTGTGCTGAGGGCTCCAGAGCTTGACGCAGTACTCCAGGTGAGGTCTCACCAGAGCAGAGCAGAGGGGCAGAATCACCTCCCTCGACCTGCTGGCCACGCTTCTCCTGATGCAGCCCAGGGTACGGTTGGCCTTCTGGGCTGCCAGCGCACATTGCCGGCTCATGTCCAGACATTGCCGGCTCATGTCCATCTGTCCGTCTTTTAAATCCCTCCAGGGATGGGGACTCGACCACCACCTCCCTGGGCAGCCCCTTACCAGAGCCTGACAGCCCTTTCTGTGAAGAACCTCCTCCCGCTGCCGCTACCTGCTGATGAAGCCGTCCCCGTCGCAGGTCTGGAAGCGGCGCCTCATCCTGGCCCGTGCTGGAGGTATCGCTGCTGCTGCTCCCCGCGCTGCTCCCCTCCGCCACGGCGGCTGCCGCCATCATGCGCCCGGCTCCGGAGAAGGAGGACGGGGCGGAGGCGGGGCGGGCTGCCCAGGCGCGCCCCCGGCGGGGGGGCCGGGGCCGGGGCGGCCAGAGTGGCCTGGCCGGTCGCGCTGTAGCCGCGCCGCGGCCGAGACCCTGCGGGAGCAGCGCTGCCACCTCTGAGCGCCCGGGCTGGGAGCGGGGAGAAGGCGGCCAGGGCTCCTCGCCCCCCGCCGGCGCAGGCCATCGCCCGGCCGCCGCCTTGGCCCCTCGTTCCGCCGGCCTCTCCCGGTGCGGGGAAGCACGGCGGCAGCGCGGGTGGGTGGCCTAGCTCCCTGCTTCGGGAGCACTGCGGCCTTCTTTGGCTTTGTCCAGCCTGTGGAAGCCATGCCTGGACGAACTA